>JAOBSW010000120.1:0-120289 GCA_026214975.1 Gentiana macrophylla
GCACTAAATCTACTGCTGCTCTCATTTTACACTAAAGGATGAGAAAAGTTATACTTAAATGTACACAAAGAACTTAATGACAGAGATGAACTTGGGTTCCCTTTCTTATTCCTTTTGAACAATTGGTATACCAAGGGATTATATATGTAATACAACCGGGCTCAACTTGAGTTGATTAAGACATGATGAAAGATACCCATTACCTTTCCGTATTCATATGGATGTCTCTGGCAAGTCTCTGCATTTTTCTGTTCTGATGTATTTTCTACCAAACTGCTCCACCTCTTTCTCCAGTCAAAAGGGTTTCGCGTTTTATTTGGATAAAAAAATAATAATATGTCACTGTTAATTCAACTTAATTGTATATTTGGAATGCATAATGTTTTCAAGAGTTGTTAACACAAAGCATTTAAGTGCTGGAAGCTGATTATTAGAGAAGACTAGAAACACTACATTAAAGCTAATACATATTTAAGGCATCCTTTTGCTACAATGTTACAACGTTCTTACCATCTTAAGTTTCACACAAATATTACTACAATTCCACTAACATATTTTATGGTTACAAAGAACTTCAAAAATACTAGTAGCTTATGGATATGTATCAACTTTACCGTTCTACGGATGATGAGGATGACCACTCACAAACTCATGAAAAGAATCGATGAGTCGTTAAAGAATCTTGTAGAATTTCGAGAATGATACTCTTTGAGATGGGAGTAGTAAGAACAAGAAAGCGCCATGTGCCTTCTTGACTAGCTACTAAAGCTTGAAATGTCATATGTATGGTGGTAAAGTAAGGATTGAGGTATAGCGCTCAGGAAAAAAAAACGTTAGCATCAAAAATATACCAATTACTGAGGTCATGTTAAAGTTCTAAGTTTTCTTTACTTAAATATGATAATGCATACATAACAGAATCAAGTATACAAAGCATGAAACCATCATACTTAAATACCATTACATGCTTACATAGTAAATGATAAAGTTGTTAACAAGCGAGAGCGTTTGTGAAACAAGCTACGATGTTCGGCTCGTTAGTGTTAAATCATTGTTTGTTCGTTTGGCTTAATAGGCGAGGCTCAAACATGATTGTAGGCTCGTTTGTACTTAGAGCGAACACGAACTTAGTTGGTCATGACGTTCGATTATGTTATGCGAGCGTGCTTATATAAATACATCAATTTACCCGATAACGCCCCAACTCAAGCGAGGTAAGTCATTCATTAATCTAATTGAGATTATAGATTGATTTTATATAATATTTACATATTTTTATAATGATTATTGTAGCGTGATATATGTAATATATCGGCTTGTTATTTGCATTTAGGTTTATGTTATATACATTAGCGAACCGAACTCAAAGCCATACTCGAGTTGGAAGACAACAATATGTTTTAACGAGATGAATTTGGAACGTGAGCTCAAGAACATTTCATCTTTTAAGCGAGGCGAGTTGAACAATTTTGTTTGTTTGTTTTAACAAGCGAACAAGCTTTAGGTGTAGTGCCGAAAGACAATTTGTGTAATTGTTTTTAATAATGGATAATGAATTTATCTCACCTTATTACTTGCTTTGTGCTTGTAAATAAGTAATACTGCTCTTTGCAAACCCCAAGTATATCGGTATGTAACCACTTAACTTTCGGTGTATGGATTGCGTGAGGATTGAGTTAGTGGTGATATACTTAAAGCTGATTAGTCCGTGGTGAACTTAATCGAGTTTAGGGTCTCTTGATTAAAACACCAATAATCGCCCGAGAACACCTTAGGGTGTGATAGTCTTATCGATTTGTCGGTAGAAGTACTCGTGGGGCATTTATATATGATGGCATTCATATAGGAATTTGGACCGATTTAATCTGAATTTCTCGGTATAATTCCGTAATCGAGGAATCTTATTAAATCATTAGATGATCATATATGGATCAACCTTAATCTGAGGTGATCACGGAGTCTTTGCTTGTCGGGGTAGTGTTTGATGTGTTGAATTCACGGTTCACTTAAATATGTGTTCCAAGCCACTTCTCATTGGCACTTATCTCAGGATGAGTGAGTAGTTACGATTTTCCACGAGACATGGAATCCATTCCTTCTGCGGGAAGTAGAAGCGATCCCTTGTTTGTTAGCCCTAAGAAAGTGATCGATCCGGGAGTTCACATTTGACTAATTAGCTCTTAGTCGGATATGTGTACTAATTGATCATCGAGGGGTTAATGGTAAATAAGGATAAGATATTACAGAGTCGGGTTCACGGAGACTTCCGCTCAGAATGGGCGATCTATGGAGGGTTAATCCGTATGTAGTGATTATATCAATGGGCGCTTATTCACTACATGGGTTGAGTATAAGTATACATCTATAATCGGTAGAGTTGATTTCGGGTTTATGGTGGCGTAATCGGAATTAATAATTAATGTACTTATTACATTCGATGAATAATTAATTATTGGAGATCTCTTGGTTATAGGTCGTAAGTCACGATGTGAAGCTTACGTAATTCGGACTAATAATCTTGTTATTTGGGCCTCAGTGATAATTAATTGGTGAAATTTAATTAATTGATATGCATGGATATTATTTAGTTGAAATTTAAATAATATAATCTACATAAAAGGCATTTTATGTGGGCTTTTTGACCCTAAAGGTGGCGCCAATATCATCATTTAATTAGAGAGAAATTAGTTTTCTTGGATAATTATTTGACATGTGATTTATCTTTTATTTGTTAAATGATAATTCATGGAATATTAGATAATAATATGATTTATCCTAATTTGTTTGGGATAATCATTTTATTTATCTTTTATTTGGAATAAAGGATTAATGTGATAATTATCTCTTAATTATTTAATCCTTGGAGGACATTGATTCTTCTCATATATAAAGAGTTTATAAAGTCTAATGGCATTGGCATAATTTAAACCACTATTCACGAGAGAAATTGGAGAAAAATTAGTTTTTCTTATTCTTAGGGTTTTAGAAGAAGAAAAACTTGAGTTTTTTTGGTGTTGCATATCGAGGAGGTTCGTGTATCAAGAAGGGTGTCACCAACCGCCGTTTGGAGAACACGTCGGAAGATCGAAGGCTTCTCTTCCTATATTGGTAACATGATCTTAACCCCTTGTAGTAGTTTAAGTCCTTTAATTATGTGTTTTGATATATAAATCGTGATCCATCCATTTGCGCGTAGATCTAACTTCGTTTAGATCTAAGAACACTGCATCCTTCATGTGGTATCGGAGCCAGGTTCACGATTTATATAGTCATAATCGTAATTAAGCGATTTAAAGTGGAATTGCATGTAGGTGATATTTTACTTATTATTATGCATTAATAATTTTTAAATTGCTATGGTTGAAGAGATGGATTGGGGTTGGCACCGTTTTCCCGTTAGATCTATTGTAAGCTCATATAAGCGATGAAAATTCGTTCGTATGAGTATAGGAAATATGTAATTTATTTATTATTGCAATTTTAATTTCCTGGAAAATAGATCTGTTTATTAGCTGTTTAGTCTTTTCGTTTTTCCGTTGTTTGAGCCGTTAAAACGAAGATCCCTCGGTCAGAATCAAGATTAGAAGTTGATGAACAATCCCACAAATTTTGGTGTCGATCAGAGTCCGTTTGGGTTTCCGTTCGTTGCTGCGAAGTGGCTGCTGTAACAGAAAAACGCAGGATTCACAGAAACCCTAACTGTGACTTCTTCGATTTTCTGGGAACAATTGGACCGTTCAAATTAAAATCCGACCGGTCAGATCGATAATCATGGAGTTTTGGACGTGAGATAAAATTTTCAGGACGATCGGGATTCATCTTGATCCCCGATCGGCCTCGGGAAGTATATGATGCGCTGCTGTAAGAGTCTGTTTCAGCAGCAAGTTGGGCGGCTCACTGAGGAAGATTGACAAGTCAAAGCTCCGATCCGACCGTCCATCTTGAAGTCCGAAGAATGAAGATCAGATCTGGAAAGTTTCGTCCCGATCCGAGTTCGTTTGATATGCCGATCGTCGAAGATTCTTAACAGCTGCAGATTAGGGTTTTAATTTTTTTTTGAATAGATTAATTCTACGGAAGTGCCAGCGGTCAAAATACCGGTGTTTATTTTCCGCACTAGTATACATGTGTAGATTGTATGAGTAGAACCGGAAAATTGCCATGACATGCATCATATCATGAATTCCACTCCATATGCATACATGTAGAAATTAATTCGAGGAATTAGTTAGGCATGTATAAAACACACGATTAGTTTTAATTAATTGTTTGATATTAATTAGAAACTAATTAGGGTAAAAACGAGGAACACGGGTTTTCAATCGTCGAGTTGGGTGATGGATTCTCGGTGAATCCCACTCTGCGAAAGCATAAGGAGTAAAATCCGAAACCTCGTGGTTAAGGTGTTGGATTCTCGGTGAATTCACGCTACACAGGCGAGATTACGTTTTTGTTCCGTAGTGTCTCGTGAAAGTTTGATGTTTAAGGATTGGATAATCACGGGCAAGCAGGTTGAAAGTGGTTTAACCACGGTTGGGTAGTCAACGGTAGCTACGGCTCAATCGACTTCACCCCACGTGTGGCGTTTGCGCGAAGTGCAGCAATCTTGAGCCATCCGAAGAGCCACTACGGCTCAGCGGACCTCTCTAGCCTTGACCCGTCCGGCGGCCACATATGTTCTAACGAATAGGTCGGGTGGGCTAGCCCACATAACCGACAACATTCGGGCCTATGATTTATTGTTCCTTAATGTAACATCAAGTCCAAAAGCGTGATCGATAAACCCACCACTTTTTCAAAATATTGAGTGGGGGGCGGGAGAAGCGACGGCCGACCCCACGGCCTCTCTTGTTGACACAAACAGCGTGAGAGAATGGTGGCGCCTCGTGCGGCTGGGACCGGCCCCTAAGGAAGGCCTTCACGCTATCAAAATTCAAGGCTTGGTCTCGAAAGGATAGGATTTTGGGTACTCGTCAGAGTCTTGACCGACCCTGAAGCGACACACTCGGGGTCTACCTAAAAATGCGAGGCAGTAGGTCACACTCATAAAAGGTATTTTTGGTAGTACCTTGTTTGAAAAAAGGAAAGGTGATTGGCGATCACAAATGAGATGTTCGATTCTCAATCGATCTTCAATATTAATCGAAACCTCTTTTTGACTACTACTAGCGGCCTTTGAGGCATTAGATTAAATCCTTGGAGCAGTAGGATAGACTATAAGTACTTAGTTTATGTTTCTAAAATTTTTAGTAGTGTATGATTTGGATTTATTTTACTGTCAATTTTATTTACAAGCTATTATATATATCTCTACAAGGTGCTAATTTGCTAGTGTAAAATTGACTAGTAATGACCCGTTAAAAAGTGGTAAGTAACTAGAGCGTTGTATTTATTAATCTTACATGCGATTAATTTTGGAAGAGATATTTCTCTTGAGCCTTCAAAACTTAAGTGGCGTAAATAAGTATGTCACTTTCTTTGTCACTCGTGTTGAGCGAGAGACAACCGTAGTTAGTTTGAAAGATGATTGGGGCGATAAAATTCTTCTAGTGAATTTTAATTGTGTAGTGTCTACACGAGAAATTTTCTAATAGAAAAATTGGAGAATCATAAATTAAAGTGTAAGCTAGTTAGGCGGTATTTGGAACCGATAAACTAGTGGGAGCTTTTATATTATGTTTTTCTAATTTATTAGAAAATTAGTCCCTTTGAGTAACACTTTCATTAGACATCCCACGAGTTCACGAGTAGTGTCTACTCAATTGAGCTGCTAGTTGAGACTATTTCCTTTTAAGGAAAGTTAAGAATGGGAAAGAATGTCTATAAGTGTTAATCATCTTAACTAAAGTTTTGAGGCTAAACCGAAACATTAATTAAAGAAAGTATAGGATAAGGAAAGTGATTTGGATCACTAACCAATGAATCATAGCGACTTTCTTAACCGAGTAACTTGACTCGGTAGCTTAGTTCTTTGGAAGAACAAGGAAGGCTGTGCATTACGATTAAAAGTAACAGCGAGGCGTAATTTGGCTAGAATAGTGGGAGTGATATAGGAAATGAATTTGGATTCTATCCTTGAATATCACGAGAAAAATTTATTTTTACATTTCTGATTCGTTGAAACAAATGGATTCACTTTCAACTCGATATATTGTTGCCTCATAGAAAGTGAATATGACATTTGTAATCTGAATCGAGACTCGGACTTTTGTTTGATAAAGTCGAGAACCACTTAGAAACAATTTGAATAAGTATGTATAACACATCTAAAACTATTAAAGGTAAAAGGTTTCCGTATTAAGATAAGCGACCTTTCAATATCTATTAATTAGTGCATATATCTAGAGATAAGACTGTGGTGGCTAAGGGTGATTCTATCTCGAGTCTTGGAACACTATCTCAAAGGAACAATGACTAAGTTTCCTTTCAATCGGGGAAAGGGTAATAGATTTGAAGGGTAACATAGCTTGTTCACCGTGACCGCCGGGGTCTAGTGAGAGATACAAGCTAGTGGGAGATTTTGAGTGGTGACATGCAATGCGATAACTACTCAAAACTTGATTTAGTTTATCGAAAGAATACGAGGAGGTGTCTACGATTTTAGCGAGAGAATAGAGTATTCCATGCTCGAGAAATAGGCTATCGCATAGTCTTGGGGTGATGCTCGGCACTGCCTCTAGTGGAATGTTTCTCTTTGAGGAAGAAACCATAGACTTGCCACTATATAGTTATTGATGTGCTCTGATACCTTTGCTAAACTTCGATTAAGATAATTGGTTGCAAAATAGCAGTTAACATTATTATGTAAACCGAGAAGTCTACTAGAAGATGCTAGTGAATTTATGGATAATGAGTGAATTCGGTTCACACCACTTCCGTAAATGTAGGCATTTAGCATTTAATGCTTGAAGGTAGGATTTGGAGATTTTTTGCATACGTTCGATTGTATTTATTAGTGAAATATCTTAATGAGGCAGTGAAGGTTGATTATAAGATTCTTGAGATCGAGAAAGTAGCGGTTGAAGTATGTCACAAGCCTACGATAGAATCATAAGTAACAACCTTAAACCTTGGAGATCTGATTTGCAAAGGTAGTTACTATCGATTTAATCGGACCACGTCCAACATCGGTTGTTGGTGATTACCTTTGATAAATACTACTAGATCAGGATGTCAATCCACCCAGCGCGGTGGGAGTATGGTTTAACCATTGACCCATTGTGGTTTTGTGGACTTCTGGTCTCTTTGGGGTGATTGATAACCTATGGCTCTTAGTGGGTGTATAGGATTACGATCATAGAGGTTGGTTTGAAAACCTTAACCACTGTAAATGGAGTTTTGGTACTCAGATTTTGTTCGATCTATTGTAGAACCACTGAGTGTCTCGGGCCGAGTGGGAACAATTGGATCTACATAGAAAAGAGTCGAATGAATAGGAAAGTTTAAACTTTGGCGCAAAGTTGAGTGGTATAGGGGTGATTCACGACAAGTAGAGAGTTAACGGACCTTGAACTCTCTCACCTTTCGGTCTTGCTAGATTTCGTTAAGCGGAAAATAGGGGTGATTCACTGAGACTTTCTTGCCGAACAAGCGGAATCTGAATTCATTGAATACGAAGGGTTTTAGGCGAGAATGAATAGCAGATTAGTTTAAAGCGGAAGATAGGGGTGATTCCTAATACCTTTTTGCGAGACTAACGATATCTTAATTTATTGAGAAAGAACCATTGGTAGGAGGCACTGCCATGGCTTATATCCTTTGTGGATTTAAGAGAACCTCTCGGTCATTAAAAGTCACATGTTTTAAAATATGTGGACTTGACCAAGAATATTGATAAGTTTTTTGTATTTGGATATCAATATTGGTAAAATAGTAGTATTAGTGTTCATGAATGATAACACTAAAGCGGTTGGAAACAACATGTGTGTGCTATACGAAGTCGAGCCCGACACGCCAAGATTCTCTGGATGAGAGGAATTGGACTATATTCTAAGAATTTGATTCGGTCAAATTCACGAGAATGAGTCATTGGCTATCCCGTCCGATCTTATTGAATAAGATGATTATGCATATCGGTTGCAACATTCAGCGAGTAGTCTACCTTACCTCTCAAGGGAATGATTCTCCAAATCTTCGGATAAAGAGAAAATGGGATAGAAGTCTCTTGGATAGCGGCAAGTCAGGTTAAAGCAAGTCAATAGCGGTTGAATCTTGGATTTGAGCAATAAGTAGCGGTTTTAATCGTCCTCAAGTATCGTTAGAAGCGAGGAATCATATGCTTGTATATTCGGTGCAAACTTGAATATGGTTGACTTCTTGATTACGACTTGTAGTCAGATTAAGGATGATCATTAAGTTGATCTCGGGCTCGGTGTTTACTCATAGTGCTTAGAATTTCCTTTTTGAGTGCAGGAGTAATTCCGGTCGATAAGCCGATATCACTTCGTTGTGAAAGCGGTGAAGAGATAGCTTAGAAGGATCTTCTCGATCCTTTAGAGGTCAAAAGCATATTGAGAGAAGTACGCTTTGATTGGAAGGACCGACAGCGTTTCAATCTAAAGATCGTCTCGAGTCGACAACCTAAGCTAATCGGTGTACCAAGTCGAGTGCTTGGAGAAGTGCGGCATTGAGGATATATCTCATCTGCTTTTAGAGCAAGTGGGAGAGTGTTGTGAATAAGATGAGAAAGGGTGTGCTCTAAAAACAATCGTTGCTTGTCATTTCGTGCAAGTGGGAGATTGTTAGGTGTAGTGCCGAAAGACAATTTGTGTAATTGTTTTTAATAATGGATGAATGAATTTATCTCACCTTATTACTTGCTTTGTGCTTGTAAAGTAATACCTTGCTCTTTGCAAACCACTAAGTATATCGTATGTAACCACTTAACTTTCGGTGTATGGATTGCGTGAGGATTGAGTTAGTGGTGATATACTTAAAGCTGATTAGTCCGTGGTGAACTTAATCGAGTTTAGGGTCTCTTGATTAAAACACCAATAATGCGCGAGAACACCTTAGGGTGTGATAGTCTTATCGGTTTGTCGGTAGAGAATTACTCGTGGGGCATTTATATATGATGGCATTCATATAGGAATTTGGACCGATTTAATCTGAATTTCTCGGTATAATTCCGTGTCGAGGAATCTTATTAAATCATTAGATGATCATATATGGATCAACCTTAATCTGAGGTGATCACGAGGATCTTTGCTTGTCGGGGTAGTGTTTGATGTGTTGAATTCACGGTTCACTTAAATATGTGTTCCAAGCCACTTCTCATTGGCACTATCTCAGGATGAGTGAGTAGTTACGATTTTCACGAGACATGGAATCCATTCCTTCTGCGGGAAGTAGAGGCGATCCCCTTGTTTGTTAGCCTAAGAAAGTGATCGATCCGGGAGTTCACATTTGACTAATTAGCTCTAGTCGGATATGTGTACTAATTGATCATCGAGGGGTTAATGGTAAATAAGGATAAGATATTAAAGTCGGGTTCACGGAGACTTCCCGCTCGAGAATGGGCGATCTATGGAGAGGTTAATCCGTATGTAGTGATTATATCAATGGGCGCTTATTCACTCATGGGTTGAGTATAAGTATACATCTATAATCGGTAGAGTTGATTTCGGGTTTATGGTGGCGTAATCCGGAATTAATAATTAATGTACTTATTACATTCGATGAATAATTAATTATTGGAGCTCTCTTGGTTATGAGTCCATGGTCCCGATGTAAGCTTACATAATTCGGACTAATAATCTTGTTATTTGGGCCTCGGTGATAATTAATTGGTGGGCTAATTAATTGATATGCATGGATATTATTTAGTTGGGCTAAATAATATAATACACATAAAGACATTTTATGTGGGCTTTTTGACCACAAAGGTGGCGCCAATATGTTCATTTAATTAGAGAGAAATTAGTTTTCTTGGATAATTATTTGACATGTGATTTATCTTTTATTTGTTAAATGATAATTCATGGAATATTAGATAATAATATGATTTATCTAATTTGTTTGGGATAATCATTTTATTTATCTTTTATTTGGAATAAAGGATTAATGTGATAATTATCTCTTAATTATTTAATCCTTGGAGGACATTGATTACTCTCTATATAAAGAGAGTTCTCCCAGAAGTCTAATGGCAAGGTACTATTCACCACTTTATTCACGAGAGAAATTGGAGAAAAATTAGTTTTTTCTTGTCTTAGGGTTAGAGTTGGAAAAATCTTGAGTTTTTTTGGTGTTGCATATCGAGGAGGTTCGTGTATCAAGAAGGGTGTCCACCAACGCCGTTTGGAGAACACATCGGAAGATCTTGGCTTCTCTTCCCTATATTGGTAACATGATCTTAACCCCCTTGTAGTAGTTTAAGTCCTTTAATTATGTGTTTTGATATATAAATCGTGATCCATCCATTTGCGTATAGATCTAATTTCGTTTAGATCTAAGAACACTGCATCGGGGACACGAGGCCGGGGACCCTCGAGAATTCCTTGGCATGTACTTATTATTCTTGCCATGAGAAGGAAATTGATGCCAAGGACTATCAAAGGATTCATTGTCTATACACTACTTTCATTAACTTAGTGATATGCACACACATAACTCTTTGGATCTTGTTATGAATCGCCATCATTACCACGAGTTCAACATGCTTCTTTACTTTATCTTTCATGTCATCACATATCACATAACACATAATTAGTTTTCCCATTAATTTTTACACATATTCATACATAACATTGAGCATGTATTTCATACATATGAACCACATGCCATAGTATCTACAACATAATAACCACGTAAGAATGCCATAATCCTAAGAACATGATATCTATCCACGTAAGCATCATTAGTTTCATCATTTCTAAATTACTTCCATTATGACATTCTTTAACAATATTGGTAACATTTTCTCAAAAAAAAAAAAAAAACAACATTGGTAACATTTGACCACATAAAGCTTGTTTACTTTCTACACATAGAATCAGTAATTCATTCCCTTAAACAAGATCTATACGATTTTATGACATTGATGTCATCATCGTACTAAGTAAACAAGTACAAAGTATCAATTCACCAACATAGTTGATATTGTCGGAAATATCACGGATGTCATATCGGATTGTTTAATGGATATACGGCTTAGTTTTGGTGTTTAATGATTCGTATTTCTCAATAATTATGAAGATTAGCAAGAACAATATACATGTAAGAGAGGAAGAGTTTGTCAACAAATTGGCGAGGGCTTGGCTGTATTTTCAATTATCGGTCCTTTAGAAGGGTAAATGTCTTTGCTATTTATAGGGTTTACATAATCCTTTATTCATGTGGCGGGAAATGAAATACAAGGTGAGCATAAGTATAAAGCTAGCGAGCGAGCTTCGGTATCGCGGTGACTTGCATCTCGGTCGCTGCGGGACCTTCGGCAGGACTTGTGGCGGTGTTGTGTAATGAAGCGACTGCGTATTGAGAAGCGATCGGCTCGGCTGATGCTTCATCTACTTTGGTAGATGGCGTATGAAGGCTTTATTATCGGCGCCCGTTGCGGATCAATGACTTAAATTCGTAATGGTGTGAAGCGGGTGATGTATGATAAAAATATAACCATATTATATGACTTTTTATATCATATTTACGATAATATCGTATAAATTTTATAAAAATATATCTAAAAACACATAAAAATCGAAATCGATATAAATAGATATTATCGTTATAAATTTAATAAAACTTATGATTTTGTGGTCGAATTACTATGGCTCGTGTTTTTAATTTGTTTTAGAAGTGCGTGTGATGGAAAGCGAAGAATTAAAACCAGAAACCGTAAGAAACCGAAGAAAGATATTTTTCAAGATCCGGCCCGAACCGAAAAAACCCAGCCCGAGGCGAATATCTACGCCACCGGCACATGGGAATTTATCGGGAGAGAATCTCGCTGTAGCACCGGCCCGAGCGGTGTATGACCCGGCCAGCGCCGACGCCTTAATACCTCGATCTATAAATACTCCTCATTTGCGGATGTTTGGAGTTGTACCAATATATATATCACTTACATATATATATTTATTATCTTAATCTAGTTTCTAGTTACGTAAATACCGTAAGCGGCACTCTGCCGAAATAATAATGTAGTATAAGTGTCGTTTGTAATACTTAGAAGGATTATCAAGGCTCGTTGTTGCTAAAGGAGTTGCTATTTCCGGAGAATACGGCTCGGCCTTTACAATTGTAATCTGGTAACATTCTAATGTATTTATGTTTGTTTGTTGTTATTAGTATCTATATATTAGTTATAATGATATTAGTCTAACCCATATCTAGCCAAGATATGAAATTGAATTAGTTTATCTTTTTAGGAAATAGATGATGACTATGTTAAATTGAATTAAAATCGATTATAATGAATCTTTTTCTATTTTGCAGCGTATTGATAATATTCGGATTGGCGTAATTAACCAAGATGAATGCGCAACATATAACTAACGATGGGCGACCGGAGAAGTTAGGATATGAGATAAAGGATAGAAAAACCGGAGGGTAAAAATGGCGAGTGAAAGCGTGACAGCGGAATCTATTTCTACCGGGGCGATTTGTCTTGGAAAAGATGAATCTTATTAAATTTGTGCTCAAGATCGTAATAATGTTAAAATCAGCGGTTTAATTGAAACTAACACCGGAAAGTTAAATCGATCGCTTTGACAACGGGCCTTTTGAATAACATCGGCCCGTCGACCAAGCGGAATAACCTCTTTTATCGAGGTAGATTTGTACTCGGTACTGTTGAGACTACTTGAGATTAGCATGGGGCGATTGTGGAGATTGAGCGATGACAATTTGACATGTGACAATTTCATACGGCTCGTGTGAGGAGGAGTTGTCTAGTTTAGGAGTACACGGTTCATATATAATTGATTCACCTTAAAATAAGGAAAGATTAAGCACATCTCTATTTTTACTAAAAGAATCTTGATTGATGACATATTCTGGCTAGTTTCTAATAATATTACTACTATTTATATCTTATATATTGTATTGGTACCTATATATATTTATATATATATATATATATATATATATATATATATATATATATATATATATATATATATATATATATATATGTATTTCTATATATTTATATATATATTTTTATATATATATATATATATATATATATATATATATATATATGTTTTAGTTTTATGCATTTATTTCTTGTTTCTACAGTTACTAAAAGAAAAAAGAAAAGCTGCGACTTAGATTGAGTTAATAACAACTTCTTGGTGTTTAGCCACCTCCGAATTACACACGTTTCACGAGGATTCGACACGACTCACCATACTATGCCTTTACAGTTTGACCCGATACTACATCGGTTAAAATTTGGAATAGCATTAGAAAAGGCCACGTCGACTTTACGGCGCCGTTGCCGGAAGAAAGCAGCGCTAATTCATTGTGTTGAATGGTTTCTACTTGTATTAGCTCAAAATTCTCGAGGATAAGTCAACACTCTTCTTGTCACATTTCTTTTTATTTTTAGTTGGTACTTGCTTATAGGTAAGTTACCAATCTTTTAACTACTATCTTTTGAGTTATTTTACATTTTCGATAGTTGATGACGAAGCGGTAAGGCCCCCTCACTCCTTATAAGCTGATATAAACACTTACGAAAAGCGATTAAAGTAGAAAGTAAGCGTGGTCATCTTGGTCGGGAAATCTGGCGAATCATCATCAAATCGAGAAGCGAGAATGGCGAAACAGGTGATGAAACACACAGAACAAGGGCTAGAACATGCTCAAGAGGCATGGACAACACCACTAATAACCAAAATACTTGGAATCTAATAATAGAAATAATCGAGAATCGGAACCATAATAATCATAATAATCTAACATACCAAACCAGAGACCTATACATGATCAAACCATAGGAGAAATCAGGACTAATAATCTATTCTTTTACCAAATGAAGGAGCAAATAATTTGAAATAAAATCTCATCTTTTTGGTTTAATTGACACAGAGCCCAATTTCTAGGAGAAGATGATGAAGATCACATCATCATCTCTATCTTTTAGAAGAATTGTGTATCTGACCAAAAGTCAAGGTGCTAAATCATGAATTAACAAGGATGTCTATGTGTTGGACTTATTTCTTAGTTTTGATGATGAGTCCCATACTATTGTTATAGTGCAAAGGCAAAAGATGTCTAGATCAAATGTATATGTTTATTAGAGTTTGATTCATAAATAGGTTTGATCAAACAAGCCTTTGTAAAGAGACTCTTGACTTATATCAATGAGACTAGTCTAGGTCGAGTAGGGTAGGGTAGATAGAGTCGATTAGACTAGTCGAGGAACCTCTTGAAGAACCAGAAAAGTGAAGGTGAGGGTTCAAACTTCGATTCTGAAGGCTAAGGGATCAAACTTAGTATTTAAAGTCAAGGATATGGAATCGAATTTAGGCAAATGCAGTGATGACCTAGCGATTACATATACACTTGTGTAGAAGATCTAAGTTCCATAAGTTGGATGATATTTGGAACTTAGTTATAATTAAAATGATGTAATCTAACTTCACAATCTAAAGTTAGATAAAAGAAATCAATTTGCATTATATTTTATACGAAATATGATTTTATTGGTGATTGGTACTTGACGGTGATGAACTCTTTGATATATACCTCGATTAATTCATGATTATTTTGAAAGATTACTTGGATAAGGACAGCCAACTACCTCGATTTGATCAAACAAATCGGTGGTTAGAAGATAAAAACGTTAGGATGATTGAGGACTTTATCCAATGGACACAAGTCAAAGGTGGAATGTTTGCCTTGTCAAGGAATTACAGCGATGTCGATCCTATGAATAGTGACATAATGCAAATCAGATGGGACAAAAACAAAGAGCAGTTACATTTGGAATTCAAATACAAGTCACATGCATTCTTGCCTATAAATAGAAGACTTTCAACTCAGAAAAATAAGATGAATTTTGGGATAAACTTTAAGTGTTAATCTTGGTGAAAAACACCTGCTCTTGAACTTCTTTGAGCATAAACCTCTTGTTGATCTAGTAAATTTCTTCAAGTGCAATCTGTATTCAAAGTGCATCAAGACTACACACTTGAAGGCGCAGGCTGCTTGATTACATCATCCTAATCAAATTGCTTTGCACCATTGAATCATTACTTGATTCAATCTTTATTTCATAAAGAACTCTTGAAAACAGTGAAGCATCTGCTTTGGGTGTGTGTGGTGTTGTTTGTGGTGGAGGTGGTGAAGAGGCAATCCACCCTTCAGGACCAGTGGAAGACTCGGGAAGCGACAATCCTACTGTTCCCGAGTTTTTGAGTTTGTGAAGCCATAGTTATTGGTGAAGGACAAGCAACCTTAGGAATCTTTGTAAAAGCTATATTAAAGATCTCTACAGTGAATTTCCTCAACATCACGAGGAGAAGAGTGGGTGCGAGAGATTACATCACACTGGAACCACTATAAAATCTGCCTACTTACTTTCGACATTTACTTTACGCACTTGGTTTATTTCATTCATCAACTTCTTGAATCCAGCATAGTGAAATCACACACTTGCACTCTTGAGTATCTAATACTTAGTATCATATTTTAACAACAAGTACTAAGGCTTAATTTTGATATAATTCCATTTGCACAAATTCGACCAAACTAATTTGTCGATGAACTACATTTATCGGCCAGACTCACGAGGTCTCAGCGAACTCTGAAATATCAATGAATTGCTTGAAGTTGAAATTTATTAACTCAAAGTTTTAAGTGTTAAGTTTATTCACCCCCTCTAAACTTAGCAAAGCCTTCTCAAGGACCAACAATTGGTATCGAGGCGATGCTTACATTGCGAAGTAATCCTACTTGTTGTGCTTGTGGAAATTCTTTAAAACTTTCTTTCAAGTTCTTGATTTTCAAAGACTTGCATCATGGACAATACTCGGTATGCTAGAACTATCTTTGATGTGTTCTCTTGATAGATTTGATGAGTATAAGCGTCGAATGCGAGGCATACACTGCTTGCTACTCTCATGATGAGATGATGGATGTACTAAGTGATGGACCCTTTGGAAATTACTAAAGCGATGCTGATGGGTGATACAAGCGAGTACATTCTAAACAAAAGAGAATGGAATGCGAGAAGGCAGGAAAAGAGCAAACCTCAACAACATTGCTATAGACATCATTTACAGAACCTTGGATAGCAATATGTACATGAAGGTTAAGATTGCAAGGCTGCAAAGGAACTTTGGGACAAGATTCACTTGATCTGAGAAACCTTGATGCAATAAAGAAGAACAAAATCGAGTGTGCCCGGAAAGAGGTTCCAAAAGTTCAAAATCTTTGCCAAATGAAACCATTGAGCAAATGGAGTCTAGATTCAATGCAATCTGGATGAACTTACCTGCTTTGAGTGTAAGTTATTCAAAAGAAATAAACACCAAAATCTTGGAAGCTCTACTGCAAAGATGTTTGGAAAATGAAAGTATTTGCAATTGAAGAAATGAGAAAGTTACATGAAGAAGACACCTTCAAATTGTTTTGAGATCTAAAGGCTTATGAATTTAGCAAAAAGCTTGTGCACTGAGGCGAAAAAAGAAAGAGCCAAAACCCCTTTGCATTGCATTGCTTCACATCATGAAGAAACATCGAGGAAGACATGATGATCTCTTTGGATGAAATGCAAGAAGCGGTGCCTCTTGAGCAAGAAAATCGAGGAATGATGAAGGCTGGAAAGGCCCTTCAGAAATTTCACAAAGAGGCCCTCTTGAAAGAAGGAAAGAAGAACCAAGAAAGATAATGACTATACGTGCTTTCATTGCAGAAGCAGGACACTTCAAACACAGTATCACGAGTTAAAACAAGGCAAGGAACACGATTATCTCTGCTTCAATTGCAAGAAGCCTGGACATTTTAGACTGATTGTCGGACTCACTGAAGACCAAGAGTCAACAAAGAAGACATGGCAAGAAGGCTATGGTTCTTTGAAGATGAATCGAGGTATGAAGTTGAATGCGAAAAGGGAATGAATCGGATGACCACGGCTTTGGTTCTTTGACATGGAGGATTATGCCTTGATGGCCAATATGGATGAAGCGAGGAGGTATACAATCTGTATCTATCAATACTCCTCTACTGGAAGTGATTGTGAATCAACATGTGGTTCAAATCCTAGAAATTCGACAACAATGAGACTTTGGATGCCATCCTTAATCAGCGAGGATAATACAATCAGTTTATGAGGTTGTGAAGGCTGAAAAAAGCTCTTGAATTGGAAGTTGGAAGATTGAAAATTTGAATTAAGGGTTCTCAAAGGTAAGGAAAAGATGTTGAACATAATCGAGAATAAGTCTGCTGAACATCCAGTGACCTCTGAATCTCTTTGAACCATCTTGTTCCCTTTCACATACAAATCGGGAAAGCCTTATGGAGATAGGCTGGGCTTGGATTTGGAACTCAACAATCTAACAAGAGTGGATCAGTAAGGTCCTTTGAACTAGCACGAGGTGGTCCTAAGTTTGTACACACTAGATCCAACTCCGAAATAAGATTCTTTGAGGCGGTAAAACCCTCTGAGAATGCTTCAAGGAAGCAAAATCGAGAAGTCAAAGAAGTCAACGACTCTAATAAAAGAATAAATCTAAAAATAGAATTTCTTTGTGCCTTACAAGCCTCTTGATAGCGGACACTGCTACCAAGTCTATTTGGACCACGGAAGGATAAGAGGCGAGAAATATTCAAGGATAAGAATCTAAACCCAAAATGTTAATAATTCAAGGGATACTTATCTTGGGGAAAGGTAGATTGTTCCTCTTGGTGATGATTGGAATATCCCTGCATACAATGCTAAAGCGATAAGTATAACCATCTTGCTGAGGTAAAACCTAGACAATGGGATCGGTGGAGGACTTACACAAGACCTCGTGCGGACTCATACTACGAGATTATTTACAACAGACTGGCAAGCAAATGGTTATGCTAATGCTTACAACACCAAGAATCACTTCAAGCGACATTATAAACCAAAGGCCGGAAAACATATGTGAATTCTACACAACTCTTTGTTAGAACTTATGGATGTGTGGAATACATGTATGAACAAAGTATGACACATTGACACAGGAGAGAAGACCTTATGGAGACATGCCAAGAGGTCATGCTTACCATGACCATTATGGACCCAAGCAGGTTTGGGTACCTAAAATGCATTAACTTTGTTTTGTAAGATTATGCAGTACTTTGGTGGTGGATGTTCTAGACACATGACAAAAATAAGCCTTTGTCGACAAACTTTGTGGCAAAAGATGGTCAAGGGTGAATTTTGGCAACAAGAATACACTGGATATACAAGAGGATATGGCACACTTGTGAGGAATGGACTTACAATCAAGAATGTTGCATATGTGGAAGAATTTGGACTACAACTTCTGAGCCTTTGGACAATTAGTGACAAAGGGATACAAGGTCACTTTTGACAAAGACAATTGTATTGTCATTAGTGAAAGAGGTGATCAAGTTGTACTTCTTTGGTAGAAGACAATAGAACATGTATGTTGTGGATTGGTCTCTGCGGTTCGAACACTGCTGATTGTACATACCAAGTCAGAACTCAATTGGCTATGGCACAAGAAGTTGAATCACTTAAACTTTGATGATATTAACTAGTTGGTGAAGAAGAAATTGGTGATTGGTTTACGAGATCACATTCAAGAAGGATGCTATATGTGATGCTTATCGGCCAAGGTAAGCAGATAAAGTCAAGTTTCAAATCAAAGACCAAACAATCAACTAATAGAGTGTTGGGTGATGCATATGGATCTTTTGGGCCAATAACTCCAACAAGTATAACGAGGAAAGAAGTACACTTTAGTGGTTGTGGATGATTATTCAAGGTACACTTGGGTGATATTTATGAACAAGAAAAGTGAAACACTTCAAAGCATGCCTAATCTTACGAAAGATTACAAAATGAGAAGAGTTTAAGTGATAAAGATAAGATCGGATCAGAGTCTTGAATTTCTCAAAAAAGTTATAAGAGAATATTGTGAGCAGAATGGTGTACTACATCAACTTCTTGCTTGCTTTGAGTACACCTCATGACAAAATGGGGTTCTTTGAGAGAAGAAAGCAGAACTCTAAAGGCGGGAAGAACTATGATTTGTGAAGCATTGCTACGAAGATATTGAAATTTGAAAGCGATAAATCTGACATGCTATACACAAAAGCAGAACTTGATAAACAAGAAGGCTACTTGAAGACACCTTATGAGGTTTGGAATGGAAGGAAACCTAACATATCTTATTTCCATCCATTTGGAAGCAAATGTTTTATTCTAAATCATAAGGTACATTTGAAAACATTCCAACCAAAATCGGATGTAGGAATTTTCTTGGGATACTCTTGATCGTGAGCATTGAGTCTTGAACAAAGGTCAACTGAAACATGAAGAAACAATTCATGTTGTGTTTGATGAACTAAGTTCTTTGGTATGGAAAATGAAGATTGTGAACTGTTGAGAATCAACAAGTCAGCTGATCTGATTGTGTTGAAGTTTTGGAAAGATTCAATGACTTAAAAGTTTAAATCTGCCCTTGGAACACCTGCTTGATAATATTCTTGATGCAACAAGTGAGGCGGTTCAGGATCTGCGACCCCCTGTAGAAGAAGCCACATGAGACCTCACTTGAAGATGAGATTCTGTCAATCAAAATAAGCGAGAATCCACAATGGTTAAGGAATCACCGGTGAACAAGTTATTGGCAGTATCTGCGACAAGGTGTGAGGACTAGAAGACAAGCTGGAAGCTATGTTTACTTGTTTTCTATCTCAAATGGAACCTAAAGTTGTTGAAGAAGCAATTTGAGATCAGTTGGATAATTGCTATGCAAGAGGAATTGAATGAATTTGAAAGAAATCAAGTTTGGACACTAGTTGATAGGCCAAATCATGCAAGAAATAAACTTGATGAATGCAGTACCATTGTGAGAGAATAAGGCCATACTAGTTGCAAAAGGCTATTCTCAAATTTGAAGGAATAGATTTTGATGAAACTTATGCACTGTTGCAAGGTGGAAGCTATCAGTTATTCTTGGCACATCTTGCATTTAAGAACTTCAAAGTATATCAAATGGATGTCAAGAGTGCATTTTTGAATGGCATTACAGAGGAGGAAGTGTATGTTCGACCAACCTCTCTGGATTTGAAGTTAATGATCAAGAAGATAAAGTGTATAGACTCAACAAAGCACTTTATAATTTGAAACAAGCACCAAGAGCATGGTATGAGACTACTATCTCAATTCTTGGTGGACAATGGTTTTACAAAAGGCACCATTGACAAGACACTTTTGAGAATCGGTGAAGGGGGCGACACCACTGCTCAGTACAAATTTATGTGGATGACATAAATTTTGGTTACGAAAATGATTTACTAATGAAAAGTTTGCAAATCTAATGAAAGTAAATTCAAATGAGTATGATGGGAGAAATGAACTACTTTTTGGGATTGAAAGTTAAGCAGAGATGAAAGATGGAATTTTCATTCATCAAACCAAATATACCAAGGAGTTCTTTGAAGAAGTTTGGTATGAAGCACACTTAAGAATTCAACTCCTATGAGTACTAACATCAGATTGGATGAAGATAAAGAAGGCAAAGATGTTGATCGGACCTTATCTGAAGGATGATAGGCGGTCTAGCATGCTACTTGCCAATAGGGACTGATATATCCTTTCTTTGTAGAGTGTTTTTGTGCAAGATTTCAATCTAAACCTAAAGAAAGTCATTTAGGTGCGAGTCAAGAGAGTTCTCAAGTATCTTAAAGAGACTATGGGAGTAGGGATATGGTATTCCAAGGAAGGAAGCTTCAAAGTTATATCTTACTCAAATTACGATTATCTTTGGATGCAAGATTGATAGAAAAAGCACCTCGGGGAACTTTGTGATTAATGGGAAATAGTAAGGAAAACAAGAAAAGAAAGCTGACCTGATTGCTGAGTGTGTGAGGTCAAGTGGAATTTCTGACCTGCTTTGTTTCTGCCCAAGTAGAACTTTGTTGAGATTTTAAGGAACAACGGAAGGAAGCTAGTAGAAAGAGAAAATCTCTTTGGAAAAGATGATGATGAACTCTCTCCAAAAGAATGAAGGAAATTTGCCAAAAGAAAAAGCATAGCAAAGGAAAGAATTGAAAATTTTGAAGGCACGAGAGAGCCCAGAAGAGGCATCGATGAAAGAAGAAGAAATTTGTTGAGGTGAGCCCTCAACTATCATTCCTTTGTGGTGATTCTGACTCCTCACTGAAGAGGTTGTCAAGTCTCACGATCTTTGGGCGAGGTTGTTGTTGAACAATCTGTTGAAGATATCTATTGATCTTTGACCCTGAACTCTTTGTAGTATCTCTTGAAGAACCACGACAAACCACTTTGAACTGAACTGCTTGTGGTAGGCGTGAAGAAGTAATTGAAAACTTGGTTGAAGACCTGCAAGTGTGGCAAGAACTCGGGGGAAGAAGCGATCTGCTTTGCTAACCCTGTGATGAGCATGTAAGTCGAGGGGAACCAAATGTAGTGCAGATGGAAGTAAGTAGGCACAAATGTTCGAGTCTCGGCAACCTCACCGACTTTCAAACATCTGTTGAAGAAACAATGAACCCTTGTTACAGGACCTTTGGAAGTCAACAAGAGTCTGGAGTTGCTCAGGAGATCTTTCATGCCATTTGAAGGCATGTGAAAGCAAGGAAGAAAGCGAGAGAGAGTATGTAGACCCCAAACTTGACCAAATTGTGACTCTACTGATGGAAGTTTGGTTTTACAAAAGACAAAAGCATTTCTTTGAACCGATAGCGGATCTTGAAGAATTGGCTTTTGACAAGTTGGGAGTGGAAAACTTCTTTGGATCGATTGATACAACCTTGCTTGCAATCAAGGCGATGGATTTATTTGATGAGCAAGAAGGAGGAAGGTATCAAGTTTAGAGATCAAGAGATGGAGATGATGATTCTTCCTCGTCATCGGATAGTAGATGAGACTTTCATACTGGACCGGGAGAATCAAGTGGGGCTGCACTGCGACAAATGAACCCACAGTACTGTGGTCCGCAATCTTTGGTAAGTTTCTTTGAGGCAGTAATTTGGAGAGATGGATGAGGATCTGAGGATCTCACCATGGATGATCTGGAAGCATTGATCAATGAAGAGTATTACTCTGAGTCTTTGGTAAAATTTTGGTTGATGAATCTCACACATTCCTTGTTGCAGAGCCTCTTGTACAACTGAAGTTGAGCAGTGAGGATTTGGATGGAGAAAAGGTTATTGATCACGGTGAACCTAGTTCCAGCTCGAGGAAGAATCTATTGAATATCAGGGTGGATTTGACTTTGAGGGCACTCTTTTTCAGCGCCATCATCTGCATAAGATTAGTAATCTTTGAAGGATTCCAAGTGGATAATGAGGCTATATTCAATCCAGGAGGAAGTTGAAAGAGAGTGAGGTTCTGAAAGGTACAAGCGGCCACACTGGAAAAGGTTGGAGCAGGAGGTACAAGCTGCTGAGTCTCAAGCGACACTGGACAAAGGTTGGAACTGACTTGGGTTTGGAGAAACCCTTGTTGTTGAAGAAGCTTTTTGTGTGAGTGGAGCTCTTGGAGCCAAGGCCCCTTGTAGGGAAGGATAGTCAGTGAAATTGCTGTTGTTAATCAAGAAGAGCATTTCTTTGGACTATGACTCTGATGATGAAGAGTTTCAAATTTTGGAGAAGAAGAAGGCTGCTGTGAAGAACTTTTGCACAAGATCAGTCATGGAAGATATTCTTGGTGCTATGGTTGAGAAGGACCTCCCCTAACTGGGAGAGATATGAGTAAGCAATGGTCATTAGCGAGACAACATGCACAATATAGAGTTGAGAGCTCTTGATGGACTCTTGGCAATGAGAATGAGCCGGTGAAGTACCGATTGCTGTTGGACTTATTTCTTAGTTTTGATGATGAGTGCCATACTATTTGTTATAGTGCAAAGGCAAAAGATGTCTAGATCAAATGTATAGGTTTATTAGAGTTTGATTCATAAATAGGTTTGATCAAACAAGCCTTTGTAAAGCTGGTGATTGATATCAATGACTAGTCTAAAGTCGATGGGGTAGATAGGTCGGTAGACTAGTCGAGGAACCTCTTTATTGAAGGCGAAGGTGAGGTTCAAACTTCGATTCTGAAGGCTAAGGGATCAAACTTAGTATTTAAAGTCAAGGATATGGAATCGAGAATTTAGGCAAGTCTGTGATGACCTAAGCGATTACATATACCTTATGTAGAAGGTCTAAGTTCCATAAGTTGGATGATGTTTGGAACTTAGTTATAATTAAAATGATGTAATCTAACTTCACAATTAAAAGTTAGATAAAAGAAATCATTGCATTATATTTTATACACGAAATATGATGATTAGTGGTGATTGTAACCAATGATGATGAACCTCTAGCGATATATACCTCGATTAATTCAAGATTATTTTGGAAGATTACATGGATAAGGACAGCCAACTACCTCGATTTGATCAAACAAATCGGTGGTTAGAGATAAAACGTTAGGATGATTGAGGACTTTATCCAATGGACACAAGTCAAAGGGTGGGCCAATTTGCCTTGTCAAAAGGAATTACAGCGATGTCGATCCTATGAATAGTGACAGAATGCAAATCGGATGGGACAAAAACAAAGGCAGTTACATTTGAAATTCAAATACAAGTCACATGCATTCTTGCCTATAAATAGAAGACTTTCAACTCGAGAAAAAGATGATGAATTTTGGATAAACTTTAAGTGTTAATCTTGAAAAAGGTGAAAAACACCCTGGCTTGAACTTCTTGAGCATAAACCTCTTGATCTAGTAAATTTCTTCAAGTGCATCTGTATTCAAAATTTGCATCAAGACTACACACTTGAAGGCGCAGGCTCTTGATTACATCATCCTAATCAAGCTGCTGCAACTGAATCATTTACTTGATTCAATCTTTATTTCATAAAGAACCTGCTGAAGACAGTGAAGCATCTGTTGGGTGTGAAAGACTGTTGTTTGTGGTGGAACTGGTGAAGAGGCAATCCTACCCTTCAAGGACCAGTGGAAGACTCAGGAGCAGCAATCCTATCTGTTCCCAATTTTCAATTTGTGAAGCCATAGTTATTGGTGAAGGACAAGCAACCTTAGGAATCTTTGTAAAAGCTATATCAAAGATCTCTAGTGAATTTCCTCAACATCACGGGGAGAAGAGTGGGTGACGAGGATTACATCACACTGGAACCACTATAAAATCGCCTACTTACTTTCGGCATTTACTTTACGCACTTAGTTTATTTCATTCATCAACCTCTGAATCTAGCAACTGAAATCACACACTTGCACTACTGAGTATCTAATACTTAGTATCATATTTTAACAACAAGTACTAAGGCTTAATTTTGATATAATTCCGCTGCACAAATTCAGCAAACTAATTTGTCAGTGAACTACATTTATCGGTGAGGCTCACGAGGTCTCAACAGAACTCTGAAATATCAGTGAATTGCTTTGAAGTTAAATTTGTTAACTCCAAAGTTTTAAGTGTTAAGTTTATTCCCCCCCCCCCTAAACTTAAGCAAAGCCTTTTCAAAGGACCAACAATTGGTATCGGAGCGGTGCTTACATTACGAAGTAATCCTACTTGTTGTGCTTGTGAAAATTCTTTAAAACTTTCTTTCAAATTCTTGATTTTCAAAGACTTGCATCATGGATAACACTCAGTATGCTAGAACTATGTTTATGTGTTCTCTTGATAGATTTGATGAGTATAAGCGTCGAATGCGAGGCATACCTTGCTGCTACTCATGATGAGATGATGGATGTACTAAGCGATGGACCCTTTGGAATTACCAAAGCGATGTGATGGGTGATACAGCTGAGTACATTCTAAACCAAAAGAGAATGGAATCTGAGAAGAAGCGAGAAAAAGAGCAAACCTCAACAACATTGCTATTGACATCATTCTGAGAACCTTGGATAGCAATATGTACATGAAGGTTAAAGATTGCAAGGCTGCAAAGGAACTTTGGGACAAGATTCACTTGATCTGTGAAGGCATGATGCAATAAAGAAGAACAAAATCGGTGTGGCGGAAAGAGGTTCCAAAAGTTCAAAATCTTTGCCAAATGAAACCATTGAGCAAATGGAGTCTAGATTCAATGCAATCTGGATGAACTTACCTGCTTTGAGTGTAAGTTATTCAAAGAGAAATAAACACCAAAATCTTGGAAGCTCTACACTGCAAAAGATGTTTGGAAAATGAAGGTATTTGCAATTGAAGAAATGAGAAAGTTGCATGAAGAAGACACCTTCAAATTGTTTTCAGATCTAAAGGCTTATGAATTTAGCAAAAGCTTGTGCTGAGGCTGAAAAAGAAGAGCCAAAGACCTTTGCATTGGCTGCTTCACATCATGAAGAAACATCGAGGAGGGCAGGATGATCTGCTTTGGATGAAATGCAAGAAGATTGCCCTCTTGAGCAAGAAAATCAGGATGATGAAAGTGGAAAGGCCCCTTCAAGAAATTTCACAAAGAGGCCCTCTTTGAAAGAAGGAAAGAAGAACCAAAGAAAGATAATGACTATCTGTGCTTTCATTGCAGAAACCAGGACACTTCAAACTGGTATCTGAGTTAAAACAAGGCAAGGAACACGATTATCTTTGCTTCAATTGCAAGAAGCTGGACATTTTAGACTGATTGTCGGACCTCACGAAGACAAGAGTCAACAAAGAAGACATGGCAAGAAGGCTATGGTTCTTTGAAGATGAATCGAGGGTATGAAGTTGAATACGAAAAGGAGGAATGAATCGGATGACTGAGCCAGTTCTTGACATGGAGGATTATGCCTTGATGGCCAATATGGATGGCGAGGAGGTATACAACCTTTGTATCTATCAATACTCTGCTTGGAAGTGATTGTGAATCAACTTGTGGTTCAAATCCTAGAAATTCGACAACAATGAGACTTTGGATGCCATCCTTAATCAAGCGAGGATAATACAATCTGGTTATGAGGTTGTGAAGGCTGAAAAAAAGCTCTTGAATTGGAAGTTGGAAGATTGAAAGCTGAATTAAGGGTTCTCAAAGGTAAGGAAAAGATGTTGGGCGAGAATCGAGAATAAGTCTGCTTTGAACATCCAGCTGACCTCTGAATCTATTTGAACCATCTTGTTCCCTTTCTTTGCATACAAATCGGAAAGCCTTATGGAGATAGAAGCAGGGCTTGGATTTGGAACTCAACAATCTAACAAGAGTGGATCAGTGGAGTTCTTTGAACTAGTTCCAGAGGTGGTCCTAAGTTTGTACACACTAGATCCAACTCCCGATAAGGTTCTTTGGCGATAAAACCCAATGAGAATGCTTCAAGAAGCAAAATCGAGAAGTCAAAGAAGTCAACGACTCTAATAAAAGAATAAATCTAAAAATAGGATTTGCTTTGTGCCTTCTAAACTCTTGATATGGACACTGCTACCAAGTCTCTTTGGACCACGAGGAAGGGTAAAGCAGAAATATTCCAAGGATAAGAATCCTAAACCCAAAAATGTTAATCATTCAAGGGATACTTATCTCGAGGGGAAAGGTAGATTGTTTCCTCTTGATGATGATTGGAATATTCTGCATCTAATGCTAGAAAGCAGATAAGTATAACCATCTTTGCTAGGGTAAAACCTAGACAATGGGATCAAAGGGCTGAGAGGACTTACACAAGACCTCAGCGGACTCAAATACTACTGGTACGATTTTGTTTCTAGCAGACGACAAGCAAATGGTTATGCTAATGCTTTAACACCAAGAATCACTTCAAACGACATTATAAACCAAAAAGGCCGAGAAAACATATGTGAATTCTACACAACCTCTTTGTTAGAACTTATGGATGTGTGGAATACATGTATGAACAAAGTATGAACCAAAGTATGACACATTAGGAGAAGACCTTATGGAGACATGCCAAGGGTCATGCTTACCATGACCATTATGGACCCAAGCAGGTTTGGGTACCTAAAATGCATTAACTTTGTTTTGTAGGGTATGCAGTACTTTGGCGGTGGATGTTCGGACACATGACAAAGAATAAGCCTTTATTTGACAAACTTTGTGGCAAAAGATGGTCAAGGGTGAATTTTGGCAACAAGAATACACTGGATATACAAGAGGATATGGCACACTTGTGAGGAATGGACTTACAATCAAGAATGTTGCATATGTGGAAGGAATTTGGACTACAACTGCTTTGAGCCTTTGGACAGTTACGTGACAAGGGATACAAGGTCACTTTTGACAAAACAAGCTGTATTGTCATTAGTGAAAGAGGTGATCAAGTTGTACTTCTTTGGTAGAAGACAACGAACATGTATGTTGTGGATTGGTCTCACTGCGATTCGAAACACTGCTGATTGTGCATACCAAATCGAACTCAATTGGTTATGGCACAAGAAGTTGAATCACTTAAACTTTGATGATATTAATCGGTTGGTGAAGAAGAAATTGGTGATTGGTTTACACGAGATCACATTCAAGAAGGATGCTATATGTGATGCTTGTCGGCCAAGGTAAGCAGATAAAGTCAAGTTTCAAATCAAAGACCAAACAATCAACTAATAGAGTGTTGGGGTGATGCATATGGATCTTTTGGACCAATAACTCCAACAAGTGTAACAGGAAAGAAGTACACTTTAGTGGTTGTGGATGATTATTCAAGGTACACTTGGGTGATATTTATGAACAAGAAAAGTGAAACACTTCAAAGCATGCCTAATCTTTTGAAGAGATTACAAAATGAGAAAAGTTTAATGATAATAAAGATAAGATCGGATCGAGTCTTGAATTTCTCAACAAAGTTATAAGAGAATATTGTGAGCAGAATGGTGTACTACATCAACAACTGCTTCTTTGGTACACCTCGACAAAATGGGGTTCTTTGAAAGAAGAAACAGAACTCTAAAAAGAGCGGGAAGAACAATGATTTGTGAAGCATTGCTACGAAAGATATTGAAATTTGAAGCGATAAATCTGACATGCTATACACAAAAGCAGAACATCGATAAACAAGAAGGCTGCTTTGAAGACACCTTATGAGGTTTGGAATGGAAGGAAACCTAACATATCCTATTTCCATCCATTTGGAAGCAAATGTTTTATTCTAAATCATAAGGTACATTTGAAAACATTCCAACCAAAATCGGATGAAGGAATTTTCTTGGGATATTCTTGATCGTGAGCATTGAGTCTTGAACAAAGGTCATTTGAAACATGAAGAAACAATCCATGTTGTGTTTGATGAACCTAAGTTTCTTGGTATGGAAGATGAAGATTGTGAACTGCTTTGAGAATCAACAAGTCAGATCAGTTGTGTTGAAGTTTTGGAAAGATTCAATGACTTAAAAGTTTACGATCATCGCCTGCTTTGAACACCTATTTGATAATGTTCTTGATGCAACAAGCGAAAAGTTCAAGGATCTTGAACCCCCTGTAGAAGAAGCTACAATGAGACCTCTTGAAGATGATGTTCTGATAATCAAAATAACCAAAATCCACAATGGTTAAGGAATCACCCTTTGAACAAGTTATTGGCAATGTACGACAAGGTGTGAGGACTAGAAGACAAGCTGGAAGCTATGTTTACTTGTTTTCTATCTCAAATGGAACCTAAAGTTGTTGAAGAAGCAATTTGAGATCAGTTGGATAATAGCTATGCAAGAGGAATTGAATGAATTTGAAAGAAATCAAGTTTGGACACTAGTTGAAAGGCAAAATCATGCAAATATCATTGGTACTAAGTGGGTATCTGAGAAATAAACTTGATGAATCTGGTACCATTGTGAGGAATAAGGCGGACTAGTTGCAAAAGGCTATTCTCAAAGCGTGAAGGAATAGATTTTGATGAAACTTATGCACTGTTGCAAGATTGGAAGCTATCAGTTATTCTTGGCACATCTGCATATAAGAACTTCAAAGTATATCAAATGGATGTCAAGAGTGCATTTTTGAATGGCATTCTAGAGGAGGAAGTGTATGTTCGACAACCTCCTGGATTTGAAGTTAAAGATCAAGAAGATAAAGTGTATAGACTCAACAAAGCACTTTATGGATTGAAACAAGCACCAAGAGCATGGTATGAGACTCTATCTCAATTCTTGGTGGACAATGGTTTTACAAAAGGCACCATTGACAAGACACTTTTGAGAATCGAGTGAAGGGCGACACCTGTTGGTACAAATTTATGTGGATGACATAATTTTTGGTTACGAAAATGATTTACTTTGTGAAAAGTTTGCAAATCTAATGAAAAGTAAATTCCAAATGAGTATGATGGGAGAAATGAACTACTTTTTGGGATTGCAAGTTAAGCAGATGAAAGATGGAATCTTCATTCATCAAACCAAATATACCAAGGAGTTCTTTGAAGAAGTTTGGTATGGAAAAGCGACCTTTAAGAATTCAACTCCTATGAGTACAAACATCAGATTGGATGAAGATAAAGAAGGCAAAGATGTTGATCGGACCTTATCTGAGAAGGATGATAGGCGATCTGCTTGTACCTAGCTTGCCAATGTGAGACTGATATATCCTTTCTTTGTAGGTGTTTGTGCAAGATTTCAATCTAAACCTAAAGAAAGTCATTTAGGTGCGATCAAGAGAGTTCTCAAGTATCTTAAAGAGACTTTGGGAGTAGGGATATGGTATTCCAAGGAAGGAAGCTTCAAAGTGATATCCTACTCAGATTACGATTATCTTTGGTTGCAAGATTGATAGAAAAAGCACCTCGGGGAACACAATCGGTTAATGGGAAATAGAGTGGTTTCTGGTTTAGCAAAAAGCAATTCTATATCAACTTCCACTCTTGAAAATTTGAATACATTCTTCTTTGGAAGTTCTTTGTGCACAAATACTATGGCTAAGACAACAATTAAGGGATTATGGAATTGAAGAAAAGGAAATTCCAATTATGTGTGATAACACAAGTGCAATTGCAATCACGAGAAAATCTGTTTTGCACTCAAGAACCAAGCACATTGATGTGAGACATCATTTTATAAGAGATCATGTTGAAAAGAAAGATGTGGTGGTTCTATACATCCCTCTTGAAGATCAACTTTTGATATTTTCACTAAACCACTTGATAGTGAAAGATTTGCTAAATTAAGGGTGAACTTGGAATTATAAAAGGTTGGTGATATTGACAATATCTTTGGAATTCACCAAGGGATTAGTCTTTGCTATGTTGGGTGAGCTCACTTAGCATATTAGTCATTGGTATCAACAATTCCATGTACTTATGTTTGGACAATTGAGCAAATGAGGTTGCCAAGGGATTGGTCTTTGTCATGTTGGGTGAGCTCACTTGTGGATCAGTCATTGGTATTAAACTTCATCTTGTATTATCAATTGAACAAAACAAAAAGAAAACAAGGATCGTGAGTCACATATGTGGCGAGTTCTTTGAAGCCTATTTATCGGCCAGATTCTTGAGCCCACCTCTTGAGGACTACCTGCTTTGAATGGAGCGTTACTCGGTCAAAGTTATTAAAGTCAAAAGCGATTTGGCGGGATATTTATTCTATCCTTTATTACCATAGTTAAACCATCCATGGTTACAAAGCGTTATGGAGGAGTAATGGGCCACGTGTCAAGGCAGAACTTATTCAATTTAATCGTGGTTACCTCAATATGCGTGCAATGGCAGTTTCAACTACCCCTTTCTATATATAATCGGTATATTACAGTGGATTCTCTACTTGCAATTTCTGCTTTATCTCTGCAAATCTACATTGTGTGAACCTGATTTGAGAGCAATTCTTCTTCATCTTTTCTTATTTCAATGGCGGAAAGGATTGAAGTTCAAATCGAATCAAGCCAAAGTGTTAGAGGCTATGTTGTTGATGCAAACCAAGCAGAGTTGGCTATTAATATAGGTCGAAGAATAAGGAGGGCTTGGAGAACAAACTCAATATCAGATTAGAAACAATCTCATACACCAATGTTATTGATTTACGGAAGAATATGGTTGGGGAAGAAGGCTGAAGCATTCAAGACAAGCTGTGAATCTTTGAGGAGCTTGTAATCTCCACTAGTCTATTGAGGGAAGTGTTTGGATTTGAAGAAGTGGTGGATGGTTCAGTCAATCCTGAAGCAATGGGATTGGACAAATTGGCGTTTGTTGATCAGATTAAAACAAATGCAGCCACCAAATCCGTACCAGGCATCAACTGCAGACATATTGGAAATGAGTACAGTCTGCTGAGCAAGCTCATTGCAAAGAACATACTTGGACTAGTTGGAAGTATGGATACTCTATCAGGACCCAAGATAGAGCTGATGATAATCATCTGCAGGAGCATGAAGTTTGATTGGGCTGGTTATTTCATTCATTATATGAAGAAAGTAGCCAAGGAGGAGAAAGTAGGGAAAAGGAAATCAAAGGCCTTACCCTTAGGATTGATGATTCAGACCCTGCTGAATCATTTGGAAGTTCCTGATCTTGAATCTGAGAAGATAAATCAGTCTAGATACAAGAAGGAAATTGATTATGCTATTCCTGGTCTAGATGATGATGAAGAGGTTCTTTGGAGAAATTTCTTTGGTGATGATAATGATGGAGATGATGGTGATCTTTGGTGGTGGCGAGTTCGACAAACTAAGAAGATATCTATCAAACTCTCTTGCACCTAAGAAAAGCTGCTTTGAGAAAAGAAAGAGTGGAGCTATAAAGAAAATATCCGAAGTATTAAAGCCAAAAGAAGACAAGGAAACAAGCAGCCTGCAGGCTGCTTGAGTCTGCTTTGAGGAGTCAAGTGGAGGTTCTTGACCTGCTTGTTCTACTAAGAAGAAGCTATTGTTGAAATTTTGAGGAACAACAGAAGGAAGCTAGTAGAAAGAGAAAATCTACTGGAAAAGATGATGATGAACCCCTCTCCAAAAGAATGAAGGAGATTGCCAAAAAGAAAAAGCATGGCAAAGGAAAAGAACTGAAAAACTTGGAGGCACAGAGAGCCCAAGAAGAGGCATCAACAGAAGAGGAAGAAGAGGCTGTTGAGGTGAGCCCTTAACTATCATTCCGCTGTAGTGATTAGTGACTCCTCACTGAAGAGGTTGTCAAGTCTCGATCTTTGGGCGAGGTTGTTGTTGAGCAATCTGTTGAAGATATCTGCAGATCTCTGACCCTGAGCCTCTTTGTAGTATCTCTTGAAGAACCACTGACAAACCTTGAACTGAACTCTTGTGGTAGTTGAAGAGGTAATTGAAGACTTGGTTGAAGACCACGCAAGTGTGGCAACTCTCGGGGGAAGAAGCGGTCTGTCTGCTAACCTGGCGATGAGCATGTAAGTCGAGGGGAACCAAGTGTGGCACATGGATGGAAGTAGTAGGCACAAATGTACAATCTCGGCAACCTCTTGACTTTCAAACATACATTGAAGAAACTTTGAATCAACTTGTTGGGACCTTTGGAGGTCAACAAGGTGCTGAGTTGCTCCCAGGGAGATCATTTCATGCCATTTGAAAGGCATGTGAAAGCAAGAAGAAAGAAAAGAGAGGTATGTAGATCCAAAAACTTGACAAATGGTGGTGACTACTTCCGATGGAAGTTTGGATTCTATAAAGACAAAAGCCATTTCTTGAACCAATGACGGATCTTGAAGAATGGGCTTTTGAAGATTGGGAGTGGAGAATTTGTTGGATCTAGTTGATACAACCTTCTTTGCAATCAGAGGTGATGGATTTGTTTGATGACCAACGAAGGAGGAAGGTATCAAGTTTAGAGATCCAAGAGATGGAGATGATGATTCTTCCTCATCATCGAGATAGTAGAGGAGACTTTCCTACGGACCGGGGAGAATCAAGTGGGGCTGCTGACCGACAAATGAACCACTGTGCAACTGTGATCCGCGATCTTGGTAAGTTCTTTGAGGGCCAAAGAATTGGAGAGATGGATGAGGATCTCTGAGGATCTCACCATGGATGATTTGGAGGCATTGATCAATGAAGGTATTACTCTGAGTCTTTGGTAGGGTGGTTGATGAACCAAGTACATTCCATGTTGTAGAGCCCTCTTGCACAAGTCGAAGTTGAGCAGTGAGGATTTGGATGGAGAAAAGGTTATTGATTTCACTTGAACCTAGTGCCGGCTCGGAAGAATCCAATGAATATCAAGATGGTTTTGACTTTGAGGGCATTCTTACTAAAAGCGCCATCATCCTACACAAGATTGGTCATCTTTGAAGGTTTTCAAGTGGATAATGAGGCTACATTCAATCCACAGGAAGTTGAAGAGGAGAGTGCAGTTCTTTGGGGTACAAAGCAAAGACACTGCACAAGGTTGGAGCAGGAGAGTGCAGCTCTTGAGTCTCAAGCGACACTGGACAAAGGTTGGAACTGACTTGGGTTTGGAGGAAACCCTGTTGTTGAAGAGGCTCTTTGTAGTGGAGAGCTCTTGGAGCCAAGGCCCCTTTGTAAGGAAGGATAGTCGGCCAGTTGCTTTGTTGTTAATCAAGAAAGAGCATTTCTTTGGATTATGACTCTGATGATGAAGAGTTTCAAATTTTGGAGAAGAAGAAGCTGCTTTGAAGAACACGCACAAGATCCAGTCATGGAAGATATTCTTGGTGCTATGGTTGAGGAAGGACCTCTCCTGCTTTGGAGAGAGATATGAGTAAGGCAATGGTCATCGGCCGAGACAATGAGGCACAATATAGAGTTGAGAGCTCCTTGATGGACTCTTGATAGTAGAATGACCAAAGTGAAGTACCGAGTTGAAGTGTTAAATGAGTTAAGAATTTGTAAGGCATGATATACAATGATTAAGGACACAAGCTGGAATGAGGCAGGAAGAAAGATTTGAAGAAGCAGATGAAGATGGTAAATGAAAGCAGACAATCAAGCGCCACAGTTGCTTCAAACTTCACATCTACTCAAAATGCATTGAATGATTTGATACTAGATGTGAGGGCATCAAGGTTGGAAATATTGCAAAAGATAAATTTACGAAAGATCAACTTATTTCTATCCATCGAAACTTGACAACCTTGCTTTTGCAACACCGAACCTCTCGAACTCGCTTTCTTTGCACAACAACTCGCTATGCCACGATCCCAAACTTCTTGAACGGATCAACCTGATTGGAGAGGAGACCTTGCAATCAAGGATAACTTCACTTGATACAAGAACTGGAGCTATGGAAGGTAAATAGAATATAGTGGTCATCTCACATGAGGGTATTCATGGCCTCATATCCCGTTTTGTTGATGATGTCACTAAGGGGGAAGAGGGCCAATCAGCTGCAGCAAAGGAGGCTGCAAGACTGTTTGCACAGAAGAGATGGCAAGATGATACTAATGCTTTTAGGCAACCTGCACCTGGCAGAGTGCAGCTTACTGATGATCTTCTTAGACAATACAAGAAAGAGTATTACAACAGGAGGAAACCTTATCAAGACAAAGGATTTCATGAAGGTCTGGACTCTTTCTTGGGATTGAAATTTTGGGAAGCAAGGGTTAAAGCCTTAAGGGCAAGCAACAGAGGTGGAAGAAGTGGAAGAAGTGGCAGAGGTGATAGGAACTTGCCTTTCACAAAAGCAAAGGATTCACTTGAAGAGTTTAAAGAAGCAGTATATGAAGTTTGGTTTGAGTGAATCAGATAAACCTTATCTGCACTGAAGATTGGAACTGGTGGAAGCAAGTTAATCCCTACATTGATTTTACACTGGATTGAATATGAATGGATGAGGGATATGATAGAACAAATCAGAGCCTATCAAGAACAAGCTGAGAAGGCTAGACAAGAAAGAGAGAAGAGACAATAGATCAGCTACTTATCATTCTTTATCTTTCTTTGCATCTAGTTTGTAATAATCCTTGAACAATGATTATAATGAGAATTGATTGAATTTGTTCATTTTTGTTTTTTATCTTTTTTTGCTTTCTTGATTTGGTGAGGTAGTGGCATCATCACCAAAAAAGGGAAATTGTTGGACTTATTTCTTAGTTTTGATGATGAGTGCCATACTAGTTGTTATAGTGCAAAGGCAAAAAGATGTCTAGATCAAATGTATAGGTTTATTAGAGTTTGATTCATAAATAGGTTTGATCAAACAAGCCTTTGTAATGGTCGGTGACTTGTATAAGCGCATCTGGTCAGTCGATAGGGTAGATAGGTCGATGAGACTAGTCTTGAACTCTTGAAAGTGAAGAGAAATTTGAGGGTTCAAACTCGAAGAAATGAAGGCTAAGGGATCAAACTTAGTATTTAAAGTCAAGGATATGGAATCGAGAATTTAGGCAAGTCTGTGATGACCTAAAGCGATTACTTATACCTTATGTAGAAAAGTCTAAGTTCCATAAGTTGGATGTTGTTTGGAACTTAGTTATAATTAAAATGGTGTAATCTAACTTCACAATTAAAAGATAGATAAAAGAAATCATTTGCATCATATTTTATACACGAAATATCATGATCGTAGATCGATTGAGTAACTTCAAAGAGATGAGATGAATGAACTCGCCGATATATACCTCGATTAATTCAAGATTATTTTGGAAGATTACATGGATAAGGACAGACCAACTACCTCCGATTTGATCAAACAAATCGGTGGTTAGAATAAAAGAACGTTAGGATGATTCAGGACTTTATCCAATAGACACAAGTCAAAGGTGGATGCATTTTGCTTTGTCAAAAGGAATTACAGCAGTGTCACTCCTATGAATAGTGACAGAATGCAAATCGATGGGACAAAAACAAAGGCAGTTACATTTGAAATTCAAATACAAGTCACATGCATTCTTGCCTATAAATAGAAGACTTTCAACTCGTAAAAGATGATGAATTTTGGATAAACTTTAAGTGTTAATAATTTGAAAAACACCTCTTTGAACTTCTTGAGCATAAACCTCTTGATCTAGTAAATTTCTTCAAGTGCAATCATGTATTCAATTTGCATCAAGACTACACACTTGAAGGCGCAAGCTGCTTGATTACATCATCCTAATCAAGCTGCTGCAACTGAATCATTTACTTGATTCAATCTTTATTTCATAAAGAACCTACTGAAGATTGGAAGCTATCAGATTATTCTTAGCACATGCTGCATATAAGAACTTCAAAGTATATCAAATGGATGTCAAGAGTGCATTTTTGAATGGCATTCTAGAGGAGGAAGTGTATGTTCAGCAACCTCCTGGATTTGAAGTTAAAGATCACGAAGATAAAGTGTATAGACTCAACAAAGCACTTTATGGACTGAAACAAGCACCAAGAGCATGGTATGAGACTCTATCTCAATTCTTGGTGGACAATGGTTTTACAAAAGGCACCATTGACAAGACACTTTTCAGAATCAGTGAAGGGGACAGCACCCTGCTGGTACAAATTTATGTGGATGACATAATTTTTGGTTCTGAAAATGATTTACTTTGTGAAAAGTTTGCAAATCTAATGAAAAGTAAATTCCAAATGAGTATGATGGGAGAAATGAACTACTTTTTGGGATTGCAAGTTAAACAGATGAAAGATGGAATCTTCATCCATCAAACCAAGTATATCAAGGAGTTGTTGAAGAAGTTTGGTATGGAAAACAGTACTAAGAATTCAACTCCTATGAGTACAAACATCAGATTGGATGAAGATAAATAAGGCAAAGATGTTAATCAGACCTTATACAGAAGGATGATAGGCAACCGTTGTACCTAATCGCCAGCCAGAGACTGATATATCCTTTCTTTGTAGGTGTTTGTGCAAGGTTTCAATCTAAACCTAAAGAAAGTCATTTAGGTTCAGTCAAGAGAATTCTCAAATATCTAAAAGAGACTTCGGGAGTAGGGATATGGTATTCCAAGGAAGGAAGCTTCAAAGTAATATCCTACTCAGATTCTGATTATGCTGGTTGCAAGATTGATAGAAAAAAAAAGCACCTCAGGAACCTGTCAGTTAATGGGAAATAGACTGGTTTCCTGGTTTAGCAAGAAACAGAATTCTATATCAACTTCCACTGCTGAAGCTGAATACATTGCTGCTTGAAGTTTCTGTGCACAAGTACTATGGCTAAGACAACAATTAAGGGATTATGGAATTGAAGAAAAGGAAATTCCAATTATGTGTGACAACACAAGTGCAATTGCAATCACAGAAAATCCTGTTTTGCACTCAAGAACCAAGCACATTGATGTGAGACATCATTTTATAAGGGATCATGTTGAGAAGAAAGATGTGGTGGTTCTATACATCCCTATTGAAGATCAACTTGCTGATATTTTCACTAAACCACTTGATAGTGAAAGATTTGTCAAATTAAGGACTGAACTTGGAATTATAAAAGTTGACTGATAACCAGCAGTGTACTGGAATTCACCAAGGGGATTAGTCTTTGCTCTGTTGGGTGTGCTTACTTAGCAGATTAGTCATTGGTATCAACAATTCCATGTACTTATGTTTGGACAATTGAGCAAATGAGGTTGCCAAGGGGATTGGTCTTTGTCATGTTGGGTGAGCTCACTTGACAGATCAGTCATTGGTATTAAACTTTATCTTGTATTATCAATTGAACAAAACAAAATGAAAACAGGGATTAGCAGAGTACATATGTCAGCAGGCTGTTGAAGCCTATTTATTAGCAGACTGCTGAGCCCACCCTGCTGAGGACTACCCTGCTGAATGGAAGGTTACTCAGTCAAAGTTATTAAAGTCAAAAGCAGTTTGGCGGGATATTTATTCTATCCTTTATTACCATAGTTAAACCATCCAACGGTTACAAACGTTAGGAGGAGTAATGGGCCACGTGTCAAGACAGAACTTATCCAATTTAATCGTGGTTACCTCAATGTACGTGCAATGACAGTTTCAACTACCCACTGTCTATATAATCAGACTGTTACACAGCGGATTCTCTACTTGCAATTTCTGCTTTATGCCTACATTGGAACTGGTGGAAGCAAGTTAATCCCAACATTGATTTTACACTGATTGAAAATGAATGGATGAGGGATATGATAGAACAAATCAGAGCCTATCAAGAACAAGCTGAGAAGGCTAGACAAGAAAGAGAGAAGAGACAATAGATCAGCTACTTATCATTCTTTATCTTTGCTGCATCTAGTTTGTAATAACTGAACAATGATTATAATGAGAATTGACTGAATTTGTTCTGTTTTTCTTTCTTTATCTTTTTGCTTAGCTGATTTGGTGAGGGTAGTGGCATCATCACCAAAAAGGGGGAAATTGTTGGACTTATTTCTTAGTTTTGATGATGAGTGCCATACTATTTTGTTATAGTGCAAAGGCAAAAGATGTCTAGATCAAATGTATAGGTTTATTAGAGTTTGATTCATAAATAGGTTTGATCAAACAAGATCAGAATGGTCGGTGACTTGTATCGGTGATGGTCCAGTCAAGAGGGTAGATAGGTCAAGAGACTAGTCTTGAACCGGCCAAGATCGAAGGCCGAGGGTTCAAACTCAGTAAATGAAGGCTAAGGGATCAAACTTAGTATTTAAAGTCAAGGATCTGGAATCAGAATTTAGGCAAGTCTGTGATGACCTAAACTGATTACATATACCTTGTGTAGAAGGTCTAAGTTCCATAAGTTGGATGTTGTTTGGAACTTAGTTATAATTAAAATGGTGTAATCTAACTTCACAATTAAAAGTTAGATAAAAGAAATCAGCTGCATCATATTTTATACATAGAAATATCATGATCAGCAGACTGATTGAAACTTCAGCAGACTGATGAACCTGCTGATATATACCTCGATTAATTCAAGATTATTTTGGAAGATTACATGGATAAGGACAAATTAACTACCTCTCGATTTGATCAAACAAATCGGTGGTTAGATTAAAAGAACGTTGGGATGATTCAGGACTTTATCCAATAGACACAAGTCAAAGGGTGGATGATCAGATTGTCAAAAGGAATTTCGGCAAAGGTGTCACCCTATGAATAGTGATGAATGCAAATCAGATGGGACAAAAACAAGGAACGGTTACATTTGAAATTCAAATACAAGTCACATGCATTCTTGCCTATAAATAGAAGACTTTCAACTCAGAAAAAGATGATGAATTTTGGATAAACTTTAAGTGTTAATACTGAGCTGAAAAACACCCTGCTGAACTTGCTGAGCATAAACCTGCTGATTTAGTAAATTTCTTCAAGTGCAATCTGTATTCAATCTGCATCAAGACTACACACTTGAAGACTGCAAGCTGCTGATTACATCATCCTAATCAAGCTGCTGCAACTGAATCATTTACTTGATTCAATCTTTATTTCATAAAGAACCTGTTCAAGACAGTGAAGCATCCGTTGGGTGTGAAAGATCGTTGTTTGTGGTGGAGTGGTGAAGAGGCAATCCTACCCTTCAAGGACCAGTGGAAGACTCGGGAGCAAGCAATCCTACTGCTCCTGGGCCAGTTTGTGAAGCCATAGTTATTGGTGAAGGACAAGCAACCTTAGGAATCTTTGTAAAAGCAATATCAAAGATCTCTAGTGAATTTCCTCCAACATCACAAGGAGAAGAGTGGGACTGACAGATTACACCACCTGGAACCACTATAAAATCGGCTATTTACTTTCAAAGATTTATATTACGCACTTAGTTTATTACACACATCAACTTACTGAATTTAGCAACTGAAATCACACACTTGCACTACTGAGTATCTAATACTTAGTATCATATTTAACAACAAGTATTAAGGCTTAACTTTGATATAATTCCATTTGCACAAATTCAAAGAAATCGAATCACAAGAGACTATCGTTTATCAAAGCCAAAGCTCTTTGAAGTCTCAGCAGACTACTGAAGTTGCAGAATTTGTTAACTCCAAAAGATTTAAGTGTTAAGTTTATTCACCCCCCCTCTAAACTTAACCAAAACCTTTTCAAGGGACCAACAAAGTGACTCTTCATCGAACCGCTTAAGGTATTGCAACACGGCTTCTTCTTTCTTCTATTTGAGAGAAAAAAAGTGGGTAGCATTCTTCTGAAATGGCTTCGCCGTGATAAAAGCGTTGAGGAACATTTTTCCTAGAGTATCAAAATTATAAATTGTCCTGGGCTGTATCTTCTTGCACCAGTCTCGAGCTCGGCCGGTGAGTAGTGCTGGAAACGCCTTGCACTTCATCTCTTCTAGGGCACAGTCGAGATTCATATGCGTAAGGTACTGGAACAAATGATCCTGAGGGTCTTTAGTCCCATCGTAGGGTTCCAACTTTGGGATCTTGAACCTCGTTGGTCGGAAGTAGTTATCAATATGCTCGGAAAAAGGAGATTCGAGAGCCAGGAGTGTAGATCTCCTTCCGGGTATGGCCTTTAGCTCAGCACGAGCTGCCTCCATTGCCTAAGGCACAACGAGCTGCTTTCTCAGATTCGATGAAGTCGACGGATCATCCCTCTTGGCTCTTTTATGCCTAGGAGAAGGAGATTGCTGCCAGGTCCCATCATTTGGGTCATCCTCCTCCAGATCTTGTTCCTGTGAATTCTCGCCCGATGTATCTCTTCCCTGCAGATCCTGATCCTGTGAATTTTCCTTAGGGGATCCTCTTCCTCCAGACCTTCCAAGTCTTCATCTTCTTCATCCTCTTCAGCCAATACAGCATTGAGAACATCCTCTTTAGTTCTGTCATCTAGGGCCGTGAGTTGGTCTACCAACCCCTGGTGAGTTGCGTCTAGAGAGACTTCTTCCTGCTGCTGGTTCTAGTTGTTAGCATCTGATTCTGTTGCATTGTTGGCGTTGCTTCCATTGGCGGATTGTTGTCGCGTGGTCACCATGTTGATTCTGGAGCTTATCTTAAGATTATCAAATAAAGGGTCTTCCTTCTAGCACCAATTGACGATCCAAAAAATCATTTGTCTGAAATCTAGGGTTCTTTCTCTAGTGATAACCTATTCAAAGCCTAAAGAACAATGGAAATACAAATAGGGGTGGTTGTGTAGTATTTTAGACTGCACTTGATAGTGATAAAGCTGCCTACGTATCCAATATGGGGATAAGAATCAAGTCTTCGTAGTTCCTTAGGGATTGTTTATATAGAGGGGCCTGTGCCCTAGAGTTAGCATGTGGCGTGTCCATGGTGGACACGGTTTGGTGTGTTCCCTAAGTTAAAAGATTATGACTAGTTGATCTCCTTGATTTTAGGAGATAATTGTGATATTCAAATATTCGTATTCAAATGATAAATATTGGAGCCCTTATAACTCGGGATTCCTTCTATAATTATTTGTTCATTACACACGTGGGAAATAAGACTAAGGATCGACTCTGGCCTACTTAGCTGACCTGAGCCGAACCCTTCAGTGTTTTGGCTGACCTACGGAGGTTGGGGAGGATAGCCAAGAAGGCATCAGCCCGGACTCTGGTGTGCGTAAGAAGCTTGGTCTAGAAGGGTCTTAGGCCGACCTGTAAGGTCGGACACAAGTAGGTTTGAACAAGTACTGGCCGACCTGCAGGGGTCGGGATAGTGTTTGTGCCTATCTTGCTTGGAGGTCAACCCTGAGTAAAGGTCGATCTAGAGGGTCCGGGGAGAGTAGCCGAGCTACTCTGGCTTAGTTGCTGGGGCATCCAACCCTTTAGAGGGGCGCTCTCACTTTACACCTAATGTTGAGCCATAGCAGAGGTTCCACGTGGGTAAGTTCAATTCTTGGCATCGTCAGTAATTGAATTTTTTTTAGAAAAGGAAATCTCCATCATCCGTTCTTTTCCGGCTATCTGATTTACAGATAAATTATATCAAAGAGATCACTGTGTATAGGGGAATCATTTGACATTTTCGTTACGATCCGCAAGATAATTTGTTTTTGCCCTTTTAGATTCTAAATGCCTTTTTCGTAAATTCTTAGCAATTAAGCGTTGTATTCATTATTGGTTAATGTTTTGTTTTAGGAATCGAAGTGTGGATCGTAGGCTTTGGTTTAGAATTTCAAGAGTTTGCGCTTATTTCATCTCTACAAAACCTAAGGTAAAATGGTGTTCAACCATAATCTATTTGTGTTATTATGTGCTTTATATTCCATATTATATGTTGATCAATTGCAGGTTGAATTGTGTAATGATTGGCATGGTTTTATTGGTGCTTCGTGTGTTTGAAAGTGCATGAAATCCATCTGAAATAGGGCAAGAAATTTGGAGAACACGCACCCAACTGTGTGCTTAAGGCCAGATTGAGATCTTGGTAGTCCCAGTATCGTCGAGCGTGCGCCTGAGAGGGGTGTTGAAAAATTGAAGGTTACAGTACTTGCAGGTGAGCTCCTAAGCAGGTTTGGGCGCGCGCATGAGAGGCTAAGCATGCGCCTGACCCTGTTTAGTCGTGCGCCCAAAGGTGCAGAGTTGAGAAGAATATTTCCAGAAGTTCTAGGCGTGCACATGGGCCTGTTTTTATACTGAAAGTGTCTTTCATCTCTGCTTAAGTGTACCTTAATTTGAAGTCTCGTGTGTTATGTTGCAAAGTGAGGTGTATGGGTTCCAGTTGCCTTGGATCCGCACAATGCCGAGATCCTCTGCGGGAAGAAGCACGGGGGCATTAGAACATATCATTTGACTTTGCGGGATGTTGTGCTTAGTAGTCAATATTTTCTATGTTATGTGTTGATTAACTTAAATGTAGAATGGTTTCTGGTTAGTGGTCGATAGAAATCCTTTATGTGAATGAACATAGATGGTTAGCTTAACACGTAAAAACGTTCTTAAGAGTCTAAAAGATAAAACACTGTGACTCTTGGTTAGGCCCTAAGCCTTTTCAACCGGGAGGGTTGACACCACTTGGGACGGGTAGACCCATGGTGTTGGACTCCACTTGGGACGGGTAGCCCCATGCCATATAAGGGGTTGACTAGATGTCATGGTGCATTTCACAATGCGTAGTGCCTTTGAGTCTTGGTGTAACCAACCCCCTTGGTGGTTGAGTTTTACTAGTTGGATTAGTAGAGGCAGTTAATTTTTAAACATGCTTCGTAGTAAAGTATTGTTGATGATGTTGTATTGTAGATTCAGCATTTCTACTCTTTACTATCTACTTTTGTACTTAGCCCTTTATTGTTGTATGTTGTTCCACATCCCGAGAAGGTGATGGGGGTACTAAGGATGAGTTCTATCATGAAGAATGAGTTCGTGATGATCTGGATTTCTTGGAGTTTAATTATCATTTTAATTCTGTCTTCATGTCTTAACGATAAAGTTTTGTAATCTTTGATTAGACGTTGGCCTTTCTGGTTTAGACGTTGTAAGATGAGCCGTGGATGTTTCTAGTATTCTAATCGACGTGGTATGTCGTTTAAGTTTCTCGAGTCCGTTTTCAAGTTTTCGCTTTGGACTCATTGATTATATAAGGTTTACGTATATAACTAGATTAAATTTTAATTATATGCTTGTCGGACGTTTTTTTTCCCGGATAATGACTCGTTATTCGAGAACGGGACGTCACAGTTGCATTCTTGTGCCGCAACTTATCATCTTCATAATTGATACTCTTGTTATAAGTACCGTAAACACAATTACCAAACTATGATGGCACAACCACTCTCTCATTACACAAGAACCAGAATGATCTACTACCTCAGGCCTCAACCAAATTTCCCAACACCAACATGCCACTGTATGTGAAGTGAATCAAGATGTAGTGAAAAAGACTTATATTCCTGCCAATTTCTGAACTAAATCATACACCCATGAATCCGCATTGTGTCTAGTTATAGGGTCATGATCTAGACTTCCAAAGAAGGTTTGTCCATGAATCGAGAGGCTACGAGTTCTACATATATTGTTGTCTACATTCCGAAAATGGGCTTGACAATCTAAAAAGATAAACCAATAAGGACTTTTTTTGTCCTGAGATAGTGAGAATTAATGCAGTAGCAAGCCCGAAATCAAGGAACACAAATGTGTAATCCTTACTAACAACAACGAGATCGATCCGATTCACATTGTTCAAACCATCCATGCCTTTAATCACACTTTTCTTGCCAAATAACATTTTCACTAATTTGGATGTAGAGATCTGTCTGTACCGAATGATCCACATTATCTACGTTCAAATAGTTTAGTCTCTTGTAGACTATAGCACTCCGTAAAGCGTTTTAGAAAATAGGAAAAGGATGAACAGGACTACTTTTAATTTTATTTGAACTAAAATGACAAGGTAAAAAGATAGTGGCTTATAAGGACAAAAACATATGAATATCCAAAAATACCCTTAATTTAAAAAAGCATGTAAGTTTTTTTTTAATAGTGTATTAAATTATTCCATCCTTAAATGTCAGACAAATGCTAGCCAAAAATTAATGCTAAACCAATTAGAATCATTTGTGGCAGCGAAAAAAAATCTATGATTCAGCGTTTGATTTTGAGTTCAAATATTATGCAAATACACAATTCAAAAGGTGATTTTTATGGATTTATGGTCTTTATTGATAAGACTATTTTTATGAATTTCTGGTCTTTCATAAGAAACCACAGTATTCGTGCTATTACCCGGAATTTGAAATGATCAACTATTGCTTTTGTTTGTCGATAGCAGTTTCATCGTTGTTATTTTAACGAAGGTTTTGTCCTTCATTGGTTGATATTTTGAGTGTCGATTCGAGAGGTGGACATGCTGATTTATCGTTTTCACGAATTGCAGTGGTTTTATTAATTGTAATTGAAGATGATATGTTTTCTGGTTGATTGCGATTTTTACATCATTTTGATCACATGATTAGCCGTTTTCTACCCCAAATATCATTCTTGTACATAGAAGTAAGTCTGTTGTTTTCATGGAGATGCAGTAACATTGCTTCATGATTTCATGTTACTGCATGTGTAGTAACATGCATACTCATTCTTTTTAATAATCCCTTCTCCATTGCGCAACTAAAGAGAAAAAAAAGGAATTAGGTATCCCATGGTGGATGTAGCGACCCTTGTCAAGAGGATGTGGGAACGCTGAATGGACATACAATAACAATGTTTTCATTTTATTGTGTGTGTACTAGCATGTGTAATTCATTTTTTTAGTCGTTTGTGGTTTGAGCAAGTGAACCGATACAGAAAAAGGTTCTCCCATATATGTTGTGTAGATGTAGTGTCACTTGGTAAAAGAATGTAGTAACTGTAACTAAAAAGGATTTCATCATACTAACAAGATATGCGGTAACATTGATTTCTTGTCACTGCATTTTTTATTAACCTACATACGTCCTTTTTTTATGATCAAACAGAAAATACAAGAATTGGCTCTGTAGGAAAGGAAAAAAAAACTCGTTACTGCATATTCATTAAAGGGAGGATATGAAGTAGCCCCTTGATGCACACACCATATGAAGTAGTATCACATAATGCAGCGACACGGTGAGAGAGCCCAAATGCAGTAACACCCAATTTTCAGCAACATTGACTCTTTTTACTAGATTTTCTCTGTGTAAAATAACACCGTCTTTAAATAAAATAGGGTTTCTTAAAATAAATAAATAAAAGAGGGACAGATCCAAGTCACTACAAATGCAAGAACATGAAATGAAAAATCATGTTGCCCTACACACGGTAAAAATCAACCAATGTTGCCACATTCCTTCAAAACAAGTCATTGCAACTACCAAACAACCATCGGTCTCCCATTTTTAATCCGTTCACTTAGGCATGTTACTACACACGTTGTAACATGAACACAATGTCAATGCATATTCATGATAATGGAGAATGTTACTACACACCTTTAGTATGTGTCAATATATCTACCAAACAAATATCGATGTCACATGCCAACACACATGTAGTAACATGACCACAAGATGCATAATACTTATATATACATTTTCCAAGTAGAATTTGCAAATGATATATGCCTTTCCCAAGTAGAATAAGAAATAAAGACAAAAAAAATACAAGAATTGACTTTAATGTTACTACATATTCATTAAAGTAGGGATATGCAATAACCTCATTATGCACGCACCAAATGACGTAGCAACACATAATGCAACGACATAGTGAGAGAGCCTAAATACAGTAACACCCAATACTCAGCAGCATTAAATGCAGTTACACCCAATCTACACAACACATTTAATGTACACCCAATTCGTTTCTACAACCCCAACTATATTTTCATATAATTTCCCAAACTTAACATCCCCACCCAATCCGATGCAAATGAGAAATGCAATCAACAAATAGATGTAGCAACAATGACAAAAATTCAAGAATTTTATTTATTGGATAACTGAACTGTTACTACATACACAATGAATTCTCGGATGCAGTAACCCGATTATGCACGCGCCATATGATGTAGTAACACACTATACAATTACAATGTCATAGATCCCAAACACAATAACACCTATGACACAGCAAGATCAACATCACATGATCTAAATTTCATTTGCACAAAAGATTTCACTATACACCCAATTCTATTCTACATCCCCACCATCAATTCCATACAATTTCAAACATTTTCCCAAATATTTAGGATTCCTACATAGCCCAAATAAATCATACAAAATAATTCATAATTCGTGCTTGATTGGTAAAAACAATTGATACTTACTCACTGATCCTGCGTTTTATCCTCTTTTTTGCCATTTAGACTTCTCACTTCACATCTTTCCGGGTCGGATGGTGCTAATATGGTGTTATTTCTCATAATTTTTCTTCAAATATGCGCAGAACACTAGTTTTATCGGTTGCATTCTTTGATTTTTTTTGGAGGCCTGGCGAGCCACAACCGTCAACGCTGACATACCTTGTTAAAATGGAAATGTCAAAAGGAATCGCCTGAGTGAGAGAGAGGTATCTGATCTTTGCCGTCGGCGGAGAATGAAATGGAAAAGTTTTCTTTGATTTCTTGATCGACTTTATTTCTTCTGTTACTGCAGTATTATTTATTTTATGTTAATGTGATATATTGAGGGTGTTTTGGTACATCTATCTATTCTTTGTCCTTTTCAACCATTTAAAATTGAAGATGTCCTATTTAACCATTTTTTTAATCTTAATATGTCCTTTTGAGCCACTCCCTCTAAAGAAAATTTCTGTCGGAATATTTGGTTCTGAATGATGTCACGAACACGTAATAACCTCCTGAATAGATCATCAAACAGGTAACGATCTTGATAGTATACACTCAAACAAGTAACGGTCTTCATACCGAACAAGTAACGGTCTTCATAATCAACTATCGATCAGGTAACGATCTTCGTACTAGATTGATGATAATAACCAACCGATCAAATACTCTGAGTCGTGTCAAACGATCAAATACTTTTCCTTTCGATCTGTCTGCCAACAACAAATTGTTTTGTATGTGTCGTAAATCAAGTGGTCAATTGGAATTTTATGTGGTTCTTCGATGAACTAAACTCCCCTACCAAGCACCCTTACAACTAAGTGACAAACGGTGTATGAGAGTTGTCTAACTGCCTATTTCCTAACCTTGGGTAGCTTACACTTGGGCATACGGTGTAGGATCCGAATTCGAAAGAGAACACGGGCTCTAGAGGAATCCATCAAAGAATTCGTGAACTAGACTACCAGCACATGCATTCATTTAAAAAGGAGAAAACAGGGACATCTTGTTGGTTGTTGTTGTTGCACATAATTAAAATGCTTCATTCAAATTGGCTAGGGGCGTCCATGTGCTCATGCCTATAAGGCCAACCCTCGATAAAAACAGGGACGCCTCTGAAATTGCCCCACTAGTGAAACTCCGGATACTCCTACCTAATTAAAAGAGAGTTGCATTGAGTCCCTCGGGCTCCGAGTCTCCGAACGGTAAAAAGTAGAAACTCCAACCCGGATCGAGTAAGAGCATCCACTATGGATGCATGCGGATGTGTACAAAATCTGCAAGATTTTATTAGTTTTTTAATAGTTGTGTAAGTTGAAGACTTTTGTTTGCACAATGGCTCATTTGTGAATGTCAAAAAAGAATTTTGAGAAAACAAGAAAAGTACCAATTTTTTGCCGTGAGGTACATGAAAAAAGTATTTTAATAAGATGAAGTAAATGATAGGAGGAGGGGATTGGCTGAAAAACTTGGGAAACCGTGCATGAAATGTGAAAGTTGGTGTGCTCAGGACCACTTGCACATCCACATTGCTAAGTCCCACAGTGTGTTAAAATAGGCTATTGTGGACATTACACTTTGATTGCCCGTCACATTTGCACTTCACACTGGCTTAAATAATGCCATATTGAATACTCTAAGAAGTAAGAACATTACATCATTATCCATCAAAGAGTTATCATCTTTACACCCTTACATGTTGTATATGACTGGTCTGTGCCTGACATTATTAGTCATACGAATACGGTTACTTATATCAATAGTGTAGCAACATAATCCTTCCTGGTTTTTTTATCTGTCACATTTCAGAATTTGCTCTGTTTTAATTTATGTATCATTTTACATTTCCAATGCATTATTTATTATTTTTGGGAGTGTGGTTTAAGAAGACAAAAAAATAGGGGGAAAATATGAATCATGACAGTGGAAATTTAAATTAGGTGATAAGGACAAATCCACTGTTCATAACCCCAAATCCACTGTTTGCTGCAGTGGAACTGACCTCAAATCTAATGTTTCACTTTCACAGTGGAATAAAGACATGTCATTTTTACCCGAAAAAATATTCCACTGTCATTTTTCCATATTTCATTATTCAAATTGTCCTTTTTAACAATAAACCCATTATTTTTTCCTCCTTTACCAATAAAATATTTACATCTCCAATAAAAAAAAATACATTTTCAATACTAAATTTTCTTACCAACAAAGTAGTAAATCTTCAATAAAAAAAAGAGAATTAGAGATAATGACAGTTTTTGAAATATTTTGAGTAACAGAACAGCGGTATATTTTTTATTGGGAGAAGGATAAATTCTATAATTTTTATAGCCGAAAGGATAAAGAATTTTTTGTTAAAAAAAGGCGTGTCCCTTGGACATTTTTCTTCCTTTTTTCTCTTTCCTCCCCGATTTTCAAACACTCATATTTTTTGATCTAGATATCCAAACTTGATGAAAATTTCACTGAATTTTTTATTTTTTGATGATCTTCGTTTTGAGACTTGATTCGATATCATTACATCGTTTTTCGTGAGATTTACTTGCGAAATTCACTCAGTGAATCTCTCTAGTGAATCCTAAAAATCAGTGAATATCGATAATGAATTTCGAACAATAGTGAATTTCGACAGCGGATTTACCGAAATCACGTCGGAATATATTTAATGTGGCCTCAAAATAAAGAGCATGAAAAAATAAAATAAAAAATTGTTGAAAGAATTTTCAAATTTGAAGTTCTAGATTGAGAGATGTGAGTGTTTAAAAAAAATGGATGAAAGAGAAAGTGTGTTGAGATTTTATTTTTTTTTGGAAAAAAATGCACTTGAAAAATTATAAAATAAAATAAAAATAGTTTTGTCATTTATGTAAAAATTTCAAAATCTTGTCTTTTCTTCCTAATTGATGAAATATTAGCCATTCTTTCTCGCATTCATTACCCTATAGAAAATACATTTCCAACACTATATTTTAGACATATTAAAATTTTTTTAATCTGTGTGATTGTTCTGTTTGCGACAGGAAAAAAAAACGGGAGGATTACCTAATTAGTATAAGTATGATAATAATAACAAGAGACATTTTGGTCGTCCTCTTCGTACTTAGCATTTCACAGTGAAAACGACGCCGTATTCTTTAAAGACAATACCGTTTTACTTCGACAGTTTGGCGTCCTCTTTTTGGTCGTACTTAGCATTTCACAGTGAAAACGACGCCGTATTCTTTAAAGACAATACCGTTTTACTTCACTCCAATTTTCAAACAACGGCAATTGCATACACACCCTCCTCAACAAACAAAATTGTTTGCACACCCTGCTCAAAATAATAATAATTGCATTATGACCCCTCTCCAAACCCTTCTCCTTCTCTCCAAATATCTCTTTTTATCTCACCGCCCAACGCAGTAATTCTTCGCCCTTATCATGTCTTGACCTACAATCATCGTATGACTTCTCACCCTTCTGGTTCTTGTTTCGATCTGTTCCGACCTCTGTTGCAGAGGACTTCAATAAACTATTCTCCGATTCACCGTTTTGTCATCGCCGATTTCCGTTCCTCGCTCCTAGCCGACTGTTGCCGCACCAGTGCCTCGGGTGAAAGGGTAACGTATTTGAAAGGTTGGGTTTTTATTTTTTATTTTCAGAGAAAGAAATTGTTTGATAGTTTTATCATGAATTGGTTATGATTTTTCGAATTTGATACAAGTTAATTTCTTCTTTTTCTCAAAGTGTACGAATAAGAATTCGAATAAGAATTCTTTTCTTTCTCCTTTGTTGAATCTTGTGATTCTTAATCTCAGACTGAAGGCCGCTTTGGTTGACACATAGATGATGCCGGTTCCGGTGCCGGTGCCGATTGGTCAGCTGGCAGGGGATCTTGAAGTTTGGAGGTTCTGTATCATTTAACTGGATGGATCATTGGTTGAAATTTCATCATTGATGAACATTCAATGCAAATGACATTTGTGGTGGTTATTAAGCGCTCTTTTGGTTGCTATTTTTATCGATGAATATATGAATCGAAGGATTGTGTTTCTGAAAGGTTCTGATCATCCTTACATTGACTTTGTTTTTCGGGCGAGGCAATTGAGAGTTGGAGCCGGTCTCCAAGCCCAATAAGATAATCGCTCCTTATTGAAATTTTATGTTGATATGTAAGTATTAATTGTGTTATGCTGTGTTGGAAAATATACATTTTTAGTGAAAAGTTTGTGGTACTATAGGTGTGTTTTTGTTTCTCATAATGCACTTTGCACTAAGCTCAATTTCATGTGCATTTGGCAGAGTTGGAGGATAGCCCAAGGAAGAAAATAAAATTCAGCTCTTTGTGGCTAGAGATATGTTATCTTCCTAGCTATGCAAACCGTAAGTATTAATTTATATTCTTTTTCTTGGTTCTTTTGAATGGTACATATGCGTTCAAATGTTTCTTTCGACTGGCATATGATGAGTAGAAAAATTACAACCTGATCCGAAATTTTCAAAGTATCTTTAGCATTTTTGTGATTCCTTCTAGGCTTTACGAGGTTGGATTTGAGGACCTCTTGTGCTCTTTATAGATTGGACGATCTGAGACATAAATTGGTTTGTTTCGGCCTCCTGGAATCATTATAATACATTGTTGTATGTGATGTTTATATGAGCATTCATGTTGGTGTATAAAATGTGCTTCTTTTTTGGTGTTTTTTTGTTTTTGGAACAGGAACAATGGTTTATGTAAACAGACTAAGAATGGTGCATTTGGTTGTGACTATTGGTCCTCTGGAGTATAAACTGATAGGAATTTTCTTTCTCCATACTTTGAGCTTTATGTGATTCCTGATGTTGAGTATTATTTGTAACACCTTTAAAATATTGGGTTGTTATTGAGACATATCTTATATTATTATTTTTGTTTTACTATTATAAGGACTAGCGCTGAATATTATAATGCGCTAAATATATATAAATAAATGGAAACTTATTATAATCTTATTTATTTTATTATTATTATTGTAAATTTTTATGACCGAACAAATAATGCAAATATAACACTTTGAATACATATATACTTTTTGAAGACTAACGTTAGAAGCAGCATGGTTGCAAAGGGATAGTGCTTGTAACTCGCCGTGCGCTTGGTGGTTCCGATCCTTAGGGAATTATATTTAACAAATTATATCTATATTTTAGTTGATAAAATAAAGGTTGTTGCAACAAAATTTTTTAAAAGTTCAAAATTTAAATTTTGCATCTTATCTTTTATCACTAGTAAGGGGTTTAGCACTATAAGTAGAAGAGGCCTCAAGTCATTAGGCCAAAAGTAAATGAGTTGAGGAGAGTATTACTGTAGTGGTTGATATCAAAACTTAGCACTGTGAGTTCCATTTTATTTTTTTAACTGTGTCATTGCGCTACTAGTTATTTTTTTACGTCCTAAGCATGGAGTGCAACTGTATTGATGACTATATTGTTTTAATTGTGTTGATCAAATTATCTATTTTCTTTCTTAGATTCAAATTCACATGCATGTTTGATATGCATATCGTAACCTTTTGGCATAATTTGAAAGCGGCGACACTCCAATCTTTTTACGAAGGATGTATCAAAAGATTGGAGTGTCAGTGCCTTCAAATTATGCCAAAAGGTTACGATATGCATATCAAACATGCATGTGAATTTGAATCTAAGAAAGAAAATAGATAATTTGATCAACACAATTAAAACAATATAGTCATCAATACGATTGCACTCCATGCTTAGGACGTAAAAAAAAAATAACTAGTAGCGCAATGACACGCTTAAAAATAAAATGGAACTCACAGCGATCTTAAGTTTTGATATCAACCACTACAAAGAATACTCCCTCCTGGCTCATTTACTTTGGCCTAATGACTTGAGGCTCACACACCTCTTCTATTTATAGTGCTAAACCCCCTTACTAGTGATAAAAGATAAGATGCAAAATTTAAATTTTGAACTTTTAAAAAAATTTTGTTGCAACAATCTTTATTTTATTAACTAAAATATATATATAATTTGTTAAATATAATTCCCTAAGGATCGGAACCACCAAGGGTACGGCAGTTACAAGCACTATCCCTTTTGCAACCATGCGCTTCTAACGTTAGTCTTCAAAAAGTATATATGTATTCAAAGTGTTATATTTGCATTATTTGTTCGGTCATAAAAAAATTTACAATAATAATAATAAAATAAATAAGATTATAATAAGTTTCCATTTATTTATATATATTTGCGCATTATAATATTCAGCGCTAGTCCTTATAATAGTAAAACAAAAAATAATAGTATAAGATATATCTCAATAACAACCCAATATTTTGGGGTGTTACAATTTGTGATTGTATAAGATGGTTTTTATTTGATAAGAACCCCCTCATGCTAATATACAATTTGTTACTCTCTCTAGATCATTCTTCTTAATTATTGAAATGTGTCTATCACGTCCAATGCAAAGGGTGCATACACCTGGATGAATTGAGATTGCAACTCTTTAAATGAGTAGTTAAATGTGTTTAAATTATAAAAATTGATTCACGTGTTTATTATTCTGTAGTGAACAAAAGAATATCTGATGCATAAGCCACAATACTATAAAGCCAAAATCTTATTCTTCATTTTCAAGACACAATCAAATTTTACACCAAATCATCAATTTGGTGTAAAATTGTTCTACACCAAAAATATATATATATATATTTTTGGAATATTCCATCTTAAAATTCTCCTATTCTACACAAAAAAAAAAAAAAAAGAAAAAAAAAAAAAAGGAGTAGGAATAGTAGTTCATCCGGCACCAAATTTGGTGGAGCTTTTACTCTACCCGTCAATTTGATATCAATCGTTTGGATATATATTATGAAAATGATGTACAAATATGTTGTTATACTTTATTAGGCAATATCATAGCCATTTAAAATGATAAATTTTACATAAGCAAATTAGCTTGGACAAGCATATGCAGATAAAATAATGCAATGCAATAATATTTGTCTTTCATTATGATTTTACCCATACTTGCACAATTTACCAAAAAAGACAATGTAAAACAAGTAAAGAGTACAAATACTACATATCGGTGCAATTGAAAAAATCATATGTTCTACAACATTCACATAAATAGAATCCATATGACAAAAAAATGAGCATCAAAGATGGGCATGGCCGTGCGAGGCACGGCCTCACCTACAAGTTTCATTGATAAAGCATCAACGACGTCAAAAAGAGATCAAATGGGTTCCAATTAATACTTCTGGTAACAATAATTAATTGAGCAGTGATACATCCCAATAAATAATTTATCACTTTAATCAATGGTACATAGCATGTTGTGGTTTGTGCACTACACAAATGTGTAGTGCATATATCATTTTCCTAATTAATTTTCGTACAAGAATTTCCCTTCTTTGAAGATAGTGTATTTCAGTTTGACCGGGTCCTCTGTTTCACTATTTATTTCGATAAATTAAATAATTAGGTCACTTTAGTGTTCGTTATTTTATTTTTTTTCAGTTACACGTAGAATTTGTGGGGAAAGCCCGTGTAAAATTACACGGACTGAAAACACAGCCTCGAGCAAAATTCCACGAGCTCACTCCTTTATATTTTTTTTTTAATTAGTTAGGTCCAACTTTTCCCACGAGGCTTACTGCCCCATGCGCAAAATTATACTGCCCGTTCAACTTTTTTCACGAGGCTGTGTTTTCAGCCCGTGCAATTTCGCACGGGACGTGTAATTTTGTATGTGTAACTTACAAAAAATGTTATGAGAATGCGAATATTTCTGATGGCTGATTATATAATTTCTCTTATTTCCTATCTCATGTGAATACTTTAGCATAACCTTTTCTTTTTAGCTACTATTATGATATTTTGCCCGGACACAAATCGGTTGTTAAGTTATGACATTGTTGCACCGTTATGTATCGTATATGAAAAAACAAATTGTTGAACACCAACCCAAAGGTTGGTCCTCCAAATCGAGAGATGTGTTTCAATAGTTCAATATACTAAAACTCTCTTTAAATTTTATTGCTGGAAGATGTCGTTACATAAATGAATCGAACTCCACAATCTAACTTTAAACTGTCACTATAACATCCAAAGCAGGGACGGATACAGAAAAATTTTCCACTGGGGTCAACGGACCGTAAAACTATATTTTTAACCAAAAAATTGTTTCAGTGGGGTCAGCGAAGTTTAAGACTACATTTTTTATCAATAAAATGACAATTTTTAACAACAAAACTAAATCGTTTTAATACTAAAAAAATTCTCCGGATCTCAGTGAGGTCACGTGACCCCCCGTAGTTACACACAGATCCGCCAATGATCCAAAGTCTTTAACCAATGAGCTATGCCCCGAAGACTATCGTATATGAAGAGATTTTATGGTGCGATGGTTGTAACAAGGTTATACCAAATAAATATATTAGAGCCTTTCGTTTTCCCCCTCTTTCACACAATACAATTTTATCGGGTCTCAGAGAGGTTAGAAATGAAAGGTTGTAACGTATGACATTTGGTACAATCTTTTTACAACGGTTGTATAATAAAATTTATCATTGTATATGAGGTTGATGTTAAATCTCGCTTGTGTGCTTTGCTATTTTTGTGTAAATTCATGTGTTCGAACATAATAATACTAGTAAAAAATGGGACTCCGTGCAACGCCTTGCGAGTGCCCATCTTATAAGTTTTAACTTATTTGACGATATTAAATACGAAGAAATGTAGCATGTAATGAACGATTCGAACGCAATTTTTAAGCGCAACAATGAAAAATAAAACATTTTACGTCGATCTCCTTTCGGATACCACAACCTACCACACAACTCGCTTACTAGTCAACACACTCTTTCTTATCTACTACACACATTATCAATCACCCAACGCGCACCTATCCCAACATTTTTAACACTCACCTATCCAATCCTACCTCACCATGCCCTACACCACATTATCTTACCACATATTATCTTATCACACTACCCTTTATTACGTCACTTTATTCAACCTACCAAACTTTACTTAACTTACGCCACATCATCCAACCATACCATCCTACCCTACCATACATCACCGCATTACATCTCATACCTCGCCTCACCTACATTAGCACACCCTACCGCACCCTACCTCTCTACATACCTACAAACCTTAACCTCCTCCCAGCCTACATATTAATTCACTATCCTATTTAAGCCTATTACACCCTATTTTATCTCATCCCACCCTACCTTACCCTACCCACCACCCCATCCTACTCTACCCTACAACTCCCTATCCTACCGTGCCCACCACCCATCTTACTATACCCTACCCTTCCCACCACCCCAACCCCCTATCCCAACATTTTTTAACACTCACCTATCCAATCCTACCTCAACATGCCCTACACCACAATATCTTACCACATATTATCTTACCACACTACCCTATATTACGTATTTTATTCAACCTACCAAACTTTACTTAACTTACGCCACATCATCCAACCATACCATCCTACCCTACCATACATCACCGCATTACATCTCATACCTCGCCTCACCTACATTAGCACACTCTACCGCACCCTACCTCTCTACATACCTACAAACCTTAGCCTACCTCCCAACCTACATATTAATTCACTATCCTAGCTAAGCCTATTATACCCTATTTTATCTTATCCCACCCTACTTTACCCTACCCACCACCCCATCCTACTCTACCCTACAACTCCCTACCCTACCGTGCCCACCACCCATCTTACTATACCTTACCCTTCCCATCACCCTAACCCAACCCACCCCTCACACCTTTTAGGGTGGCATCAAAACATGTTCATAGAAGAATAATATAAGTGCGTATGAAATGAATATCCGACACATCTTCGACATCTCCCGACATCGTATGGATACTTTTCGACACTACCGAATAAATTTTTTTCAATTTCTACTTAAATCAATTTTAACCGAAAAAATGAAGCTATCTTCGACATTATCTGCAACAACACGTGTTCTACCCAAAACACGACACGACACGCTTCGATACACCCCGACGCCATATCCAACGGTTGTCGGTTGATCAAATGAATATTAATTAAAATTTTAATTAAAATCTAACACACTATCAACACTTCACGACACAAAATCGACACCTTTCGACACTACTAAACCATTGACCAAAGAAAAAACCGACACACACAATATATAGAAGTAAAAAAACGAAGACGGAAAAAAATAATCAATACATGTAGCACCCCAAAAACGATGCCCTAAAAAACGGCATAGACACACAATGTAAAATATATATACGCAAAAAGGAAAAGAAACACACACACAAACAAACTATAGTATATTGAAATATCGCATTGGTCGTATCGTACAGGATAAGACCAAAAAAAAAAAAAAAAAAGAAGAGATCTCGATGGAAAGCAAAATAATATGTAATTAAATTGGAATCGGATACATCTTAAGCACAACACACATAATAAGATTAAGAATAAATTAAAGCTAATGTGTAGATTAAAAATACAATTGAGTCCTCTAAAATGCAACAATTTAAATCAAGCCCTTCACCTCAAAAAAAAAAAAAACACTTTTTTCTGGGCTGGGCCGCCCAATGACAGTAAAAAGTTTTTAAAAAAAAAATAATAATAAAAAAAAAAAGATTGGGGCGGATTTTCGGGCCGATGAACAGTAAAAAGGGGGAATCAATAAAAAAAAAAAACAAGTGTCACCATTTGACACTTTTTCCTTTCTTATATAGTAGTAAGGATAAGGAAAATACAAGACCAATATGCCTACTTCGTTAAGTCCATATAGAAGATGTGTAAATGAACTGAACTACACATCGTCGGTTGATCGTGAATTATTTATCTTTTATATATAAACTAAATAAGTGGTGTAATCTTATCACTTTTTTTTGAAGAAAAAAAAAGGGCAAGTCCATTCGGGGACATCCGATAAAATTGGAACAATAACGAGAAAAAAAAGGGTAAGATTTATCAATGGTCAATGTGAATGTGAATTAATTCATCCTTCGTTAAGACCAATATGTCTACTTCGTTAAGTCCATTTAGAATAACGTAAAATAATTTGAACCACGGATTTTAATTATAAAAAATAAAAATAAAAAGCAAAAAACTCAACAATCCAGAAACGCCTCGTCCATTAATCGTGAATTACGTATCTTTTATAAAAACTAAATCGTTTAATCTTATCATTATTTTGAAAGGGAAAGGAAAACATAATAAGTAAAATTTGTCAATGGTCAATGTGAATGTGAATGAGAATTTGAATTAATTTCATCCTTCTTTTCACTAACTTGTCTGTTTGGCTCATGTGAAATTACTGAAAGGGGTTCAGGACTGAGAAGGTATTTATTTGTCCCAATGGCAAAGAGTCTTAGAGACACAAACACAGACCAACTTCGGAGCTCATATTGGTTTCTCCTAATTAGGAAAGCCTACTATATGAGACAAAAAGAATGCTTTCAAAGTAGTAGGCTTTGTTATGCGTGCAAGCTACAGCTTCCATCTTCAATAATGTATTTATAAGTCCGAAAGCAAAACTATAAGGAATTAAGTAACATATGCTTTAAAAATCATTAATTTTATACATGGACCTTTGTAACACAAATGGTGATCTCCATGTTTACCGACAAGGTATCGGCCTAATGGTAATCACTAAAGTCATTACCCGTACTGATGGAATTGAAGTCGGCCCAAATGCCTTGGAGCACAAGTCAAATAGCTAGGGTTTTATCATATTTATTTTACAGCTTTACCCTTATAGTAATTCTATATAATACTATCATTGTACTTGGATTAAATCAATGAAAATCACGCTTTGTGGTATCAGAGTATCTGATACTCATCTCCCATGCTCATCTCTCCTAAAAAGCCCTAACCTGCCGCTGTCGTCTCTTCTCGTCGGTTTCAATGGCCGACTGTACTCCCACCTCCGGCAACACATCTGGTACCTCCTCCCCCTCATCTTCCTCTCTTTCTCCTTATCCCTCTTTTACTCCATCTTCTACTATACACATTACAAAACTCACCCGTCAAAATTACCCTATTTGGCATGCACAATTACTACCCTACCTTCGAGGGCAAGGAGTTCTCGGTTACGTAGATGGAACAATCAAACCGCCGGCTGCAACCACCATAACTGACGGCATCAAGATACTGTCTGGATTTCGACAATTGGATGAAGCATGATAGTGTCATCATTTCGACTATTACATCCTCCCTATCCGATGACGTTCTCTCGCAAGTATATCATGCGACCACTTCTGCCGAGATTTGGAAATCATTGTCAAGTTTTGCCTCGCAGTCACATGCTCAGCTTGTGCATCTTCGAACAAAGCTTGCATCTACTCGCAAGGGTTCCGTGTCGGCAACCGATTATTTGATGACACTTCAACGCATAGCCAACGACCTGAACTTGGCTGGACTTCCTTTAAATGAAGATGACCTGATTGTGTATTTTCTAGCTAGGTTGGGAATGGAATATGATTCCCTTGTCACGTTGCTTTCCACCCGGTCGGAAATGTCCTTGGATGAAGTCTTTTCGCTTTTGCTGACCACTGAGGCGAGAATTCAGCTTTACCGCCATCGCGGTGACCGCTTAATTCGTTCTTCGCTTCTCCGTCCGCAAACCTTGTTGCATCTACTGTAGAATCCGGCAACTATCGAGGACTATAACAGTCCGGTTCTCAGCCTATCCGTGGCCGGGGGCGTGGTTCTTCTCGTGGTCGTGGCAGCCGTAACCCGCCTCCCCCTGGATCAGTTCAATGTCGACTTTGTGAACGCTACGGGCACTTTGTTCGCGAATGTTGGTCTTGTTACATTTTCTTCGCACATGAATGTTCTTGGTAATTAATAAATGGATCTTTCGTATAAACGCGTCATACTGAGATGGTCACACCGAGCCCTATAAAGCGCGCCTTGTTGCTAAGAGTTTTCATCAAGAAGCAGGCGTTGATTTCTCAGAGATTTTTAGTCCGGTTGTCAAACCGGTCACCATTCGTATATTGCTTTCTCTTGCTATTTCTTAGAATTGGGTTATTCTCTAGGTTGATGTTCAGAATGCTTTTTTTCATGGGTTTCTATCAAAGTATGTTTATATATAGCAGCCTTAGGGGTTCCACCACCATGACTTTCCCTCTCATGTGTGCAAACGTAAGCGCAGCTTATATGGTCTTTATCAAGCCCCTCGGGCTTGGTTATCTCGCTTCACGGATGTTCTTCGTACTTATGGTTTTTTGGCCTTTAAGGCCAACACTTCCCTATACATTTACACGTAGGGATCACATTCTATTTTTGTGTTAATTTATGTGAATGATGTTCTTATTACATGTACTTTTCCAGCTCTTATTGATGCCACTATTGCGCATCCTACTTCACGCTTTCCTATTAAGGACCTTGGTACGTTGTCTTATTTCTTGGGTGCTGAGGCCCTATGTCCTTCTGATGGGATCATTCTCAGTCAGTAGAAATATATTCATACAATCTTATGTCGAGCTAACATGCAATTGTCCAAGCCATACACTACTACTATGGCTTCCAATCTCCGCCTTACTCGCACAGATGGTGAAACTTTTAAAGATGTTACACTATATCACAACATTGTTGGTTGTCTCCAATATCTTAGCTTTACTCGACCGGATATTGCTTTCGCGGTTCACAAAGTTTGCAAGTTTATGCATGCTCCCCGCACTACTCACTAGAATGCTATGTATTTTGTGGTATCTTAAGCACACTATCGATGATGGTCTTTTATTACGGTCCTCCCCTTCTCGCATCCTGCATGCTTTTTCTGATGTTGATTGGGCGTCCGATCCCCGATGACCGCCGTTCCATTGGTGCCTTCTACATTTTCCTTGGTAATAATCATATTAGTTGGCGCTCTAAGTAACAACTCACTGTTTCCAAAAACAGTACCGAAGCCAAATATAAAGCTCTCTCCCATGCTGATGCTGAACTTCAATGGATCACTGCCCTCAGAGGCAGATCTATCTTTACTACAATGAGGTCCGCGGACCCTGTTAAAAATAAGAATACTCTACATTTTACTTATAGAAAAATATTTCGGACCCCGTGAAAAAAATTATGTACTTTGTTAAATATTTACGGACCCCGCTGAACGAAATTTCTAGATCCACCACTGACTGCCCTCTTATGTGAGATGCGTGTGTCTCTCCCCCAGGCTCCCACCTTATAGTGTGATAACATCGGTGCCACCAACCTTACGGATAATCCGGTGTTCCATGTGTTGGAATAGTGTCCTAAACCCAATCGGGTTGGACCGGATCCGATCGGGTCGGATCTTTTCTACTATTTCTCTATGTTTATACATATATTGAATGGTTTTTCTGTTGTCATATATATGTTCTTTTAAAGAACCAATTTTGAATTGTTATATGATAACGTCCTTAGTATTAAAGCGTGATAGAGAAACCATGATGGCGATTATGGTTGATGAGATCTCACAATCACTTTAATAAGTTTGATACTTAAATGTCTCTAGGCGATGTACTATTAAGCAGGGCATTGATAGTGCGTCAGGACTAGCACGTATTAGATGTCTTACATCTTTAAGGGCGGGATAGATCTCTTTATCGAAGTGTGGAGATAGTTGGGTATGCGTGGGCGTGTATTAGAGAATGCGTACGTTAGACTGACCCACTTACATGGATAAGTGTCACACTATGTGACGGTTGTATAATTATCCTTAGGACCGGAGTCTTCATGGCATCACGGTGTGGATTGTCATGCTTTGACACTATTGAGGTTTCCCCTAGCCATGAGGCGATCATGCGGTAGTGATTGGGTATGATATTGAAGCATGCGGAGTATACATGATTGGTTGTCTAGGAATCGCGTATCCTATGATTGGGATCAAATATCCGAAATGACCTTCTTATAAGGAATGTCTTACTCTCGTGAATCTTTGCAAAGTGGGAGTAAATGAGTTACTTTGAGAGAGCTTGATATCCAGATTATAAGATACGGTCGTTAATGTTCGACACTCGACGTACGACCGTATGGATATTATTACAGCGATAGGATTGTAAGTTACACGGTAACTGTTTCACATGAAATGTAGTAGTAATTGCATTTGACTCTTCCGATGATTGGGGGTCACGGTGTGTTGCTAGACGCTATCCCGTGATCGTTAGGCATGAAGGGCATTTTCATAATTTGCACTTTGTGTCTACGGCCAACATATTCGGAAGCCTACCGGGTCACACACATATGAACATCTAGCCGGATTAAAATGTGGTTATAGATGATAACCAAATAAGGAAAGTTTATCTCGTACTATAAAGGTTATAGTGGTAAATTAATATGGTGGTATTTATTTATTATGAATAAATTAAATACAAGATATTAATAATATTATATTAATTAAAGAATATTCCGGATGCCAATTTATTGGCATATGGGGCGCAACTTATTAGTGTATAAGATACACTTGGATTGTGCAATTTAATTAATGATATTACCATATATTAATATAAGATATTAACATATGAATATATATATTTTCACCACACGTGAATTGCATATAGGATATGCATGTTCACATTTGTGATAAATATATATGTGTAGATTTATATTTGTAATATATATATGTGATATATACAGATGTGTAAATTGATTTATGGCAATAAGATAAATATAGTCAATATAAGAAATTGACAATATATTAGAAATATTCAATATAAGATATTGACAATATCCTAGATTTATTTGATATAAGATATTATAATAAATGAGATAAATCAATCTATTATATTTTCCTTATTTTATTGGAAAAAAGGTTTTCTTCTCCTCTACTCTACTAGGGGCGCCCCAACCACTATAAATAGGAGGTGGGTGTTAGGTGTAGTGCCCGAAAGACAATTTGTGTAATTGTTTTTTATGACAGAATTTATCTTACCTTATTACTTGCTTTGTGCTTGTAAGTAATACATTGCTGCAAACCCTAAGTGTATCAGTATGTAACCGCTTAAATCAGTGTATGGCATGCACGTGAGGATTGAGTTAGTGGTGATATACTTAAACTGTTAGTCCGTGGTGAACTTAATCAGAGTTTAGGGTCTCTTGATTAAAACACCAATAATGCGCCCAGAACACCTTAGGGTGTGATAGTCTTATCCGGATTTGTCGGTAGAGGGTACCTACGTGGGGCATTTATATATGATGACATTCATATAGGATTTGGACCGATTTAATCGAATTTCTCGGTATAATTCCGTAATCGAGGAATCTTATTAAATCATTAGATGATCATATATGGATCAACCTTAATCTGAGGTGATCACGAGGATCGCTTGTCCCGGGTAGTGTTTGATGTGTTAGTTACGGTTCACTTTAATATGTGTTCCAAGCCACTTCTCATTGGCACTATCTCAGGATGAGTGAGTAGTTACGATTTTCACAGACATGGAATCCATTCCTTTCTGCGGGAAGTAGAGACGATCCCTTGTTTGTTAGCCCTAAGAAAGTGATCGATCCGGGAGTTCACATTTGACTAATTAGCTACTAGTCGATATGTGTGCTAATTGATCATCGAGGGGTTAATGGTAAATAAGGATAAGATATTAAAGTCGGGTTCACGGAGACTTCCCACTCAGAATGGACAGTCTATGGAGGGTTAATCCGTATGTAGTGATTATATCAATGGACGCTTATTCACTCTATGGGTTGAGTATAAGTATACATCTATAATCGGTAGAATTCAGTTTCGGGTTTATGGTGGCGTAATCCCGGAATTAATAATTAATGTACTTATTCTGTTCGACGAATAATTAATTATTGGAGCCTACTCTGTTATATAGGTCCATTGGTCCCCCGATGTGGCTTATGTAATTCGGACTAGTAATCTTGTTACTTGGGCCTCAGTGATAATTAATTGGTTGGGCTAATTAATTGATATGCATAGATATTATTTAGTTGGACTAAATAATATTATACACATAAAAGACATTTTATGTGGGCTATAACCCTAGTATTTGTGGCGCCAATATCATCAAATAATTAGAGAGAAATTAGTTTTTTCTTGGATAATTATTTGACATGTGATTTATCTTTTATTTGTTAAAAGATAATTCATGGAATATTGGATAATAATATGATTTATCCTAATTTGTTTAGGATAATTATGTTATTTATCTTTTATTTGAATTAAGGGTTAATTTAATAATTATCTCTTAATTGTTGGAGGATAAGGTTACTCTCCTATATAAAGAGAGTTCTTCCAAGCCTCATAGCAATAGAAAATTTCGCCCCACATGTCTAAAAGGAGAGAAAAATTAGTTTTTTTCTTGACTAGGGTGTCCACCAACCGCCGTTTGGAGAACACATCGGAAGATCAAGGCGACTCTTCCCGTTATTGGTAACATAATCTTAAACCCCCTTATAGTACTTAAGTCCTTTAATTATGAATTGTGTCATATAAATCGTGATCCATCCGCTGCGCATAGATCTAACTCGTTTAGATCTAAGAACCTGCATCCTTCATGTGGCATCAGAGCCAGGTTCCACGATTTATATAGTCATAATCGTAATTAAACGACTTAAAGGAGTGGAATTGCATGTAGGTAAATCTTATTTATTGTTTTATGCTTTGATAGTGATAAATTGTTATGGTTGAAGAGATGGATTGGGGGTTGGCACTGTTTACCCGTTAGATCTATTGTAAACTCATATAAACAATGAAAAATTTCGTTTACATGAGTATAGGAAATTATGTAATTTATTTTTATTGCAAGTTTAATTTCCAAAAAATAGATCTGTATAGTAGCTGTTTAGTCTTTTCTTTTTTTCCGTTGTTTGAGCCGTTAAAATGAAGATCCCTCCGGTCAGAATCAAGATTGGAAGTTAATGAACAATCCCACAAAATTTGGCTTCGATCAGAGTCCGTTTGGATGTCCGTTCGTTGATGAGAAGAGGCAGATGTAACAGAAAAACGCAGGATTCACAGAAACCCTAACTGTGACTTCATCGATTTTCTGGAAAGTATTGGACCGTTGAAACGAATATCCGACCGGTAAGATCGATAATCATGGAGTTTTGGACGTAAGATAAAATTTTCAGGACGATCGGGATTCATCTTGATCCCCGATCGGCCCCGGGAAGTATATGATGCGCTGCTGTAAGAGTCTGTTTCAGCAGCAAGTTGGGCGGCTCACTGAGGAAGATTGACAAGTCAAAGCTCCGATCCGACCGTCCATCTTGAAGTCCGAAGAATGAAGATCAGATCTGGAAAGTTTTGTCCCGATCCAAGTTCGTTTGATATGCCGATCGTCGAAGATTCTTAACAGCTGCAGATTAGGGTTTTTAACTTATTTTCGAATAGATTAGTTACGGGGGTGCCAACGGTTCATCTCGGTGTTTATTTTCCGCACTAGTATACATATGTAGATTGCATGAGTAGAACTGGAAAATTGCCATGACATGCATCATATCATGAATTCCACTCCATATGCATACATGTAGAAATTAATTCGAGGAATTAGTTAGGCATGTATAAAACGCACGATTAGTTTTAATTAATTGTTTGATATTAATTAGAAACTAATTAGGTAAAACCGAGGAACACGGGTTTTTCAATCGTCGAGGTTGGGTGATGGATTCTCGGTGAATCCCACTCTGCGAAAGCATAAGGAGTAAAATCCGAAACCTGCGTGGTTAAGGTGTTGGATTCTCGGTGAATTCCACCTTACCTAACAAGGCGAGATTACGTTTTTGTTCCGTAGTGTCTCACGTGAATGTTTGATGTTTAAGGATTGGATAATCACGGGCAAACAGGTTCGAAAGTGGTTTAACCACGGTTGGGTGGTCAACGGTAGCTACGGCTCAATCGACTTCACCTCCACGTGTGGCGTTTGCACGGGTGCGGCAATCTCGAGCCATCCGAAGAGCCACTACGGCTCAACGGAGCTCTCCTAGCCTTGACCCGTCCGACGGCCACATATGTTCTAACGAATAGGTCGGGTGGGCTAGCCCACATAACCGACAACATTCGGGCCTATGATTTATTGTTCCTTAATGTAACATCAAGTCCAAAAACATGATTAGTAAACCCACCACTTTTTCAAAATATTGAGTGGGAGCAGGAGAGGCGACAGCCGACCCCACGGCCTCTATTGTTGACACAAGCAACGTGAGAGAATGGTGACGCCTCGTGCCGCACTGGGACCCGGCCTCCTAAGGAAGGCCTTCACCGCTATCAAAATTCAAGGCTTGGTTTCCGAAAGGATAGGATTTTGGGTACTCGTCGGGTCACCGATCGACCCTAAGGCGGCACACTCAGGGTCTACCTAAAAATGAGACGATGAGGTCACACTCATAAAAGGTATTTTTGGTAGTACCTTCATTGAAAAAGGAAAGGTGATTGGCGATCACAAATGAGATGTTCGATTCTCAATCGATCTTCAATATTAATCGAAACCTCTTTGACCTACCCTAGCGGCTTTGAGGCATTAGATTAAATCCTTGGAGCGGTAGGATAGACTATAAGTACTTAGTTTATGTTCCTAAAATTTATTAGTAGTGTATGATTTGGATTTATCTTACATCAATTTTATTTACAACTATTTATATATCTCTCTCAGGGTACTAGGCGCTAGTGTAAAATTGACTAGTAATGACTTCGTTAAAAAGTGGCAAGTAACTAGAACGTTGTACTTATTGATCTTACATGCGATTAATTTTTAGGAAGAGATATTTTCTTGAGCCTTCAAGACTTAAGTGACGTAAATAAGTATGTCACTACTGTCACTCATGTTGAACGAGAGACAACCATAGTTAGTTTGAAAGATGATTGGGACGATAAAATTATTCTAGCGAATTTTAAATGTGTAGTGTCTACACGAGAAATTTTCTAATAGAAAAATTAGAGAATCATAAATTAAAGTGTCGCTAGTTAGACGGTATTTGGAACCGATAAACTAGTGGGAGCTTTTATCTGTTGTTTTTCTAATTTATTAGAAAATAAGTCCCACTGGGTAACGCTTTCATTAGACATCCCACAGTTCACGAGTAGTGTCTACTCAATTGAACTGCTAGTTCAAGACTATTTCCTTTTAAGGAAAGTTGAGAATGGGAAATAATGTCTATAAGTGTTAATCATCTTAACTAAAGTTTTGAGGCTAAACCGAAAAATTAATTACAGAAAGTATAGGAAAAGGAAAGTGATTTCGGATCACTTAACCAATGAATCCTTGGCAACTTTCTTAACCGAGTAACTCGACTCGGGAGCTAAGTTCTTTGGAAGAACAAGAGAGCTTTGCATTAACGATTAATAGAGTAACAATGGGCAGTAATTTTAGCTAGAATAGTGGGAGTGATATAAGGAAATGAATTTCGGATTCTATCCTTGAATATCACAGAAAAATTTATTTTTACGCTTTCTGATTCGTTGAAACAATTGGATTCACTTTCAACTCGATATATTGTTGCCTCATAGAAAGTGAATATGACATTTGTAGTACGAATCCGAGACTCGGACTTTTGTTTGATAAAGTCAGAACCACTTAGAACAGCTGAATAAGTATGTGTAACACATCTAAAACTATTAAAGGTAAAAGGTTTCCGTATTAAGATAAACGACCTTTCAATATCTATTAATTAGTGCATATATCCTAGAGACAAGACCTGCTGACTGGCTAAGGGTGATTCCTATCTCCCAGTCTTGGAACACTATCTCAAAGGAACAATGACTAAGTTTCCTTTCAATCGGGAAAGGAGGTAATTTTGAAGGGTAACATAGCTTGTTCACCATGACCTTCGGGTCTAATAAGAGATACAAGCTAGTGGGAGATTTTGAGTGGTGACATTATGTCCGATAACTACTCAAAACTTTGGTTGGTTTATCGAAAGAATACGAGGAGGTGTCTACGATTTTAGCGAGAGAATAGAGTATTCCATGCTCGAGAAATAGGCTATCGCATAGTTTTGGGACTGATGCTCGGCCCGCCTCCTAGTGGAATGTTTCTCTTTGAGGAAGAAACCATATACTTGCCCTATATAGTTATTGATATGCTACAATACCTTCGCTAAACTCGATTAAGATAATTCGTTGCAAAATAACGGTTAACATTATTATGTAAACCGAGAAGTCTACCTAGAAGATGCTAGTGAGTTTATGGATAAGGAGTGAATTCGGTTCACACCACATCCATAAATGTAGGCATTTAGCATTTAATGCTTAAAGGTAGGATCGGGATTTTACGATACGTTCGATTGTATTTGTTAAGTGAAATATCTTAATGAGATGAGTGAAGGTTGATCATAAGATTCTTGAGATCGAAAGTGACGGTTGAACTATCACAAGCCTTACGATAGAATCTATAAGAAACGACCTTAAACCTTGGAGTACGGTTACCCAAAGGTAGTTACTATCTCGATTTAATCGGACCGTCCAACATTAGTTGTTGGTGATTACACCGATAAATACTACTAGATCGAATGTCAATCCACCCAGAGACACGGTGGGAGTATGGTTTAACCGTTGACCCATTGTGATTTTGTGGACTTTATAATCTCTTTGGGGTGATTGATAACCTATGGCTCTTGGTGGGTTGTATAGGATTACGATTATAGAGGTTGGTTTGAAAACCTTATCCCCTGTGAATGGAGTTTTGGTACTCCAGGTTACATTGACCTCTTGTAGAACCACCTGAGTGTCTCAGGCCCAGTGGGAGTAATTGGTTCTACGCCGAAAAGAGTCGAATGAATAAGAAAGTTTAACTTTCAGCACAAAGCTGAGTGGTCTAAGGGTGATTCCCAAAAAAAGTAGAGAGTTAACCAGACCTTGAACTCTCTCACCACTCAATCTTGCTAGATTTCGTTAGAAAGCAGAAAATAGGGGTGATTCCCTGAGACTTTCTTGACGAACAACGGAATCTGAATTCATTCAGAACAGAAGGGTTTTAGCTAAGAATGAATAACGGATTCGTTACAAAGCAGAAGATAGGGGTGATTCCTTAAGACCTTTTTTGCGAGACTAACGATATCTTAATTCATTCAGAAAGAAAGGAGGCCTGCCATGGCTTATATCCTTTGTGGATTTAAGAGAACCTCTCGGTCATTTAAAAGTCACATGTTTTAAAATATGTGGACTTGACCAAAATATTGATAAGTTTTTCGTAGACTGGATATCAATATTGGTAATGTAGTAGTAGTATTAGTGTTCATAAATGATAACACTAAAGCGGTTGGAAACAACATGGGTGTGCTATCCAAGTCGAAGCCGACCCACCAAGATTCTCTGGATGAGAGAATTGGACTATATTCTAAGAATTTGATTCGGTCAAATTCACAAGAATGAGTCATTGGCTATCCCATCCGTCTTATTGGTTAAGATGATCATGCATATACGTATGCAACATTCAACGAGTAGTCCTACCTTACATCTCGTGAATGATTCTCTAAATCTCGGATAAAGAGAAAATGGGATAAAGTCTCTCTTGGATAACGGCAAGTCGAGGTTATCACAAGTCAATAGTAGTCGAATCTCGGATTCGTGCATTGAAAAGCATTTTAGTACGTCCTCAAGTATCTTTGAAGAACGAGGAATAATATGCTTGTATATTTAGGTGCAAACTTGAATATGGTTGACCACACCGATTCTGACTTATAGTCAGATTAAGGATGATTGTTGGAAGATCTCGGGAACAGTGTTTACTCATTGTGATGGGGCTATAGTCTGGAGAATTCCATAACCGCCAATTCGATTTTAGTTAATCGAATACGTAGCAGCTTTCGGAGCAGCTAAAGTGGCGATATGGCTTAAGAATTTCCTTTCTGATCTGGGAGTAATTCCAGGTCTAGTGAGCCGATATCACTTTGTTGTGAAAACAATGAAGAGATAGCTTAGGAGGATTTTCTCAGTCACTAGAGGTCAAAAGCATATTGAGAGAGAGTACCGCTGATTAGATGGGACCGGCAACGTTTCGATCCTAAAGATCGTCTCGGGCCGACAACCAAACTGATCAGTGTACCAAGTCTAGTGCTTGGAGGGTACGGCATTGAGGAATATATCTCATCTGCTTTTAGAGCAAGTGGGAGAGTGTTGTGAATAAGATGAGAAAGGGTGTGCTCTAAAAACAATCATTACTTGTCATTTCGTGCAAGTGGGAGATTGTTAGGTGTAGTGCCCGAAAGACAATTTGTGTAATTGTTTTTTATGACATAATTTATCTTACCATATTACTTGCTTTGTGCTTGTAAGTAATACACTGCTGCAAACCCTAAGTGTATCAGTATGTAACCACTTAAATCAGTGTATGGCATGCACGTGAGGATTGAGTTAGTGGTGATATACTTAAAGCTGTTAGTCCGTGGTGAACTTAATCGAGTTTAGGGTCTCTTGATTAAAACACCAATAATGCGCTGAACACTTTAGGGTGTGATAGTCTTATCCGGATTTGTCGGTGAGGGTACTACGTGGGGTATTTATATATGATGGCATTCATATAGATTTGGACCGATTTAATCGAATTTCTCGGTATAATTCCGTAATCGAGGAATCTTATTAAATCATTAGATGATCATATATGGATCAACCTTAATCTGAGGTGATCACGGGATCGCTTGTCCCGGGTAATGTTTGATGTGTTAATTACGGTTCACTTTAATATGTGTTCCAAGCCACTTCTCATTGGCACTATCTCCAGATGAGTGAGTAGTTCTGATTTTCACAGACATGGAATCCATCCTTCCTGCGGGAAGTAGAGAGACAGTCCCCTTGTTTGTTAGCCCTAAGAAAGTGATCGATCCCGGGAGTTCACATTTGACTAATTAGCTACTAGTCAGATATGTGTGCTAATTGATCATCAGGGGGTTAATGGTAAATAAGGATAAGATATTCTGAGTCGGGTTCACAGAGACTTCCCACTCGAGAATGGACGATCTATGGAGGTTAATCCGTATGTAGTGATTATATCAATGGACGCTTATTCACTCTACATGGGTTGAGTATAAGTATACATCTATAATCGGTAGAATTGATTTGGGTTTATGGTGGTGTAATCCGGAATTAATAATTAATGTACTTATTACATTCGCTCGAATAAATAATTAATTATTGGAGCTACTGGTTATAGTCCATGGTCCCCGATGTGGCTTATGTAATTCGGACTAGTAATCTTGTTACTTGGGCCTCAGTGATAATTAATTGGCTGGGCTAATTAATTGATATGCATAGATATTATTTAGTTGGGCTAAATAATATTATACACATAAAAGACATTTTATGTGGGCTATAACCCTAGTATTTGTGGCGCCAATATCATCAAATAATTAGAGAGAAATTAGTTTTCTTGGATAATTATTTGACATGTGATTTATCTTTTATTTGTTAAAAGATAATTCATGGAATATTGGATAATAATATGATTTATCCTAATTTGTTTAGGATAATTATGTTATTTATCTTTTATTTGAATTAAGGGTTAATTTAATAATTATCTCTTAATTTTTGGAGGATAAGGTTACTCTCTTATATAAAGAGAGTTCTTCCAAGCCTCATAGCAATAGAAAATTTCGCCCCACATGTCTAAAAGGAGAGAAAAATTAGTTTATTCTTGACTAGGGTTTTTAGTAGAAGAAAAACTTTGAGTTTTTCTTGGTGTTGCATATCAAGGAGGCTCGTGTATCAAGAAGGGTGTCCACCAACCGCCGTTTGGAGAACACATCGGAAGATCAAGGCGACTCTTCCCGTTATTGGTAACATAATCTTAAACCCCCTTGTAGTACTTAAGTCCTTTAATTATGAATTGTGTTATATAAATCGTGATCCATCCGCTGCGCATAGATCTAACTCGTTTAGATCTAAGAACCTGCATCCTTCAGTGGGTGTCAAGCTCTTTTGCACATCATAATTTCAAGAGCTAATAGTTCTTGTGTAAAATAGAGAGCATCGTATAGAGAGTTGGAGAGAGGGGAAAAAGGCCGGTCTAGCAACCGGAGTTTTCCAATAGCAATCCATGATGGGATTCCGGCGGGCTGCTCGTGTGGACTAGCGGTAGAGGCCGAACACTTGGGCGGCTCTATGCAAAACTACTCTCCTTAGACGGTCAAAGCGTCGATTTATTTAGATCAACCAAGGTAACCACCGTCTACTACTTATTTGTTTATTGCTTAAACGAAGTCGATCTTGGGTAAAAGGAAATCAAAATTTTGAATTCCGTTGCGTTCCCGCGTAGATTTCCTAACACCATGCTCGCACTAAACATATTGAGTTAGACTTTCACCGTGTTCGTGAGTTGGTGGCATCTCGCAAGCTTCAAGTTGCATTCATCTCGTCTGAGGACCAGCTTGTCGATCTTCTTACCAAACCGCTTGGCCATGTTCGGTTCAATGATCTCAAATCCTATCTCCATGTCCACCCCGTTCCCATGGGATTACGGAGGCGTATCGATGGAATTGAAGTCGGCCCAAATGCCATGGAGCACAAGTCGAATAGCTAGGGTTTTATCATATTTATTTTATAGCTTTACCCCTATTGTAATCCTATATAATACTATCATTGTACTTGGATTAAATCAATGAAAATCACAAATATTGTTTCTAATAACCCGGAAGTTACTGGGTTCGATTTAGGACGAAAAAGGGTGCGTGCATGTGTATCTTTCGTTTCCGTCGAAAAATAATAATAATCCCCATGTTTCAAAATATAAGTTCTTTTTAATTTTGGGGCAAGTGTCCAAAAGGATTCATTTTAAACTTAATTAGAGAAATAGGATACACTTAACTTTTAATTGGTTATAAGGACATAAAATTAGTCACATAAACCAAACTACCATCAATTAATAAAATTTAAAAAATAGCGCTCCAAAAAAGGAGAACAGTGGTTTTGTTTTTGTTTTTTTAATGTTTTTTCCTTTCTTTTTTGGGAACTAAAAGGTTTTTTTTTTCTGAACACAAAGAAGGTTTGTTTGTTTGGTTTTTTTTCCCGGCGATGCATTGACCACCCCGATACAATGACCACCCCGATGCATTGACCACCCCGATGTCAGAGACATCGCGATGAAGTGACACCGCGATGAAGTGGCACCGCGATGCAGAGACATCGCGATGTTATGACATTTGACGATGCAGAGACACCGTGATGCAGAGACATCACGATGAAGTGACACCGGGATGCAGAGACACCGCATTGACCACCGCGATGCATTCACCAACGCGATGCGATGACAACCCCAATGCAACGACCACGCGATGCAGCGACCACCGCGATGCGGTGACCACCCTCGATGCATTGACCACCGCGATGCATCGACCACCGCCATGCAGTGACCATCGGGATGTAGTGACCATCATGATTCAGTGACATGTGACGATTTAGAGACACCGTCTCTACATCACGATGAAGTGACACCACGATGCACAGACCTGCGATGAAGTGACACCGCATTGCAGAGACATCGCGATGTTATGACATTTGACGATGCAGAGACACCGTGTTGCTGAGACATCGCGATGTTATGACATGTGACAATACAGTGATATTTGACGATGTTATGACATTTGATGATGCAGTGACATTTGACGATGAAGTGACATGTGAATTGGGCTACTCGTGAGCTACTCGTACTCGACTCGCAAGAGAGTTTGACTCGATTCGGTTTATTTCGAGTTCAAACTCGAGTCGAGCTACTCAAATAAATAACCGAGCCGATCTCGAGTTTTAAAATGTAGTACTCGAGTACCTCGCAAGGTAATCGGGCTTCATAAAATAAATATTTAAATAATTATATTTATTAAATTTATAATAAAATATTGTTTTTTTATAATTCAAAAAGTATTATTCGAGTCGAGTAGTAGACAAGCCGAGCTCGATCTTGTTATATTTTATTAAAAAATAAATGAATTCTAAAAAAATAATCAAGCTTACGAGCCGAGTCAATACATATCGAGTACTTAGCGACTCGAGTTCGATCTTGCCTTTTTATGGCTCGATCGAGCCCAAACTTTTAGTCGAGCTCGAGCTTTGCAGAGAGTATCGACTCGACTTACTCGATTATACCCTGTGAATGACACTATATTTATTTTACAAATTTACCAAATTTGTGTATGAATGTAAATGCGGTGGCATGATGTCCTGCATCAATTCTCTAATTGTAAATGCAGTGATATCAATGTCACTCCATCAATTTTATTCCAAATCATACACAAACCCACCACCAAAAGTCATGTCTCTACACCAATTTTCCTCCAAATCAAACTCAAATTTATTGGATTAGTGGTCCATGGATATGAAAGTGTTCGACCTCCAAACATGCTCAAACAATATAAGAAAAGCAAAAGAATGCACCAAAACCATTAATTCACAAAGTTTCATCACTAGGTGGAGCATTTTTCTTTGTACCGGTTCTTATAAACAAATACTCATTTAATACCCATTTAATTTTTATACAGCAGATTTTACTCCCTATGTCCCGAAATAAATGGTTCTTTATATATAGTTTTCATAAAGCGGATTAGTGTCATAGTTATCAAAAATTGTAAATAGAAGAATCTAAGAATTAATGTCTACGAATTGGAATCACAATGAGCTGTACACTTTGATAAATTATCATGACATTGTGATTATTAATGTTAAATCTTTTATCTCTTTCAATTTGTCTCGCCGTTTCGTTTATAGACCTAGAAAGACCAATAGGGTCACAGACAAGTTGGCTAACTTGGGCCGAATGAGTAGTAGTTCTTTTTCTTAAGGGAGTTGTATTGGCGATGGGGATCCGTAAGTATCATCCATAGGGGTGAAAAAAAAAAAAAAAGCGAAGCCAAAATCAACCTAGTGAACCAAATCGAACCAAATCGAAAAAGTATAAACCGTGGGTTTTTGATCGGTTTTTGTATTGTAAAAACCAAACCATAAAAAATAATTTGGTTTTAATTTAAATATATAAAAACCATTCAAAACCGTACTAAATTGGATTATATATATATATATATATATATATATATATATATATATATATATATATATATATATATATATTTCAGACTAATAAATCGTCAATTGACCATAATAGGCCAATTGACCCGACTCCATACCCAGTTTTCAACCCTTTAACAACCCACAACCTTACCAAAAAAATCCACAACCTTAAAAAAATTTAAAAAATAAAAAAACTCACAAGCATATTAACTCCCCGCTATCCGGGAAATACTTGTGTGGAGAGGCTTTTAAGGTGAAGCGGACGGGTGAAACGATCGTAACCACTTGCAGTTTAAAGACAGAATAAAACTGTGTGGTGTGTGTGTCTCCACACTGTGTGGAGACACCACACAAGAACCACCCCCACTATCCCTAACCTCAAACTTCCACTACCCCATTCTTTTTCAGACATAACCAACAACTCCCACCATCTTCTTATAGTCTCAAAAGTCTCACATTTCTCTCTTCAAACACAATCACTTCTTTTTCATAATTATGAATCTGGGTTCGATCAATTTTAGATTGCTTTAGCTGAATCTGGGCTGAATTGTGAATTATTCGACAAAATTCAGGTGCTTTTTTATTTTTGTTTTTATTTTTTATGGTTGTAAATCTTGAACATGGATCTTTCTTTTTTATGGGTCGAATTATGCATAATCTTGAACATGAATCTGGTTGAAGAGTAACCACTGCATTGGAGCACACTTCTTGGGATGAATCTGGTCGAATTATTGTAAAGGTAACCATTCAAGTATGTTGCCTAACAATTCAATCACTGCTGATAATTGTATTATTCTTCCAAATCACTGAAGGAGTGGTTTGCGTCAATTCGTTTCATCATTCGTTCAAGTATGTAGGGAAATCTTGAGATTTAACTACCAATTTAATTTTTCTATTTGTTTTGGCATGAATGGTTTGTTTTGCGACTTTTGTATTTTTTAAATTGTGTTGCTTTTCTAATGGTTACCAGATCAATATAGAGGTGATTTGGCAGGAACGGTGAATTCATCAGGAATCCAAGTTTTAGGTTCTATCTGCAAAATTTATTCAGTTCTCTGTTCTTACTGCTATTGTTGTTATTGAACTTTAATGCTGTTGCAGGTCGGCCAATTCATGCTAAGAAAAGAGCTCTGCTTTCTTTTCTATACTCGAACGAACGGTGTCTTTTGTATATGGTTTCGAAGAAGATAAATCACCAGCAATCCGTCTATGATGAATCAGGTTTGGGTCTTATTGAATTGTTGTTGTGTGATTTCATTGAGAATTTGGACCGAATATTGGGTTATCTATGTGGGATTAGTCATTGCAGTAAATAAATTGGCCGCCTAAATTCCTTCGGGTTAAAGGTAGGGATTCAATAGGCAGCTTTGATTTTTGTTTGTTTTGCTTTATTTCGGTTTTCTAATTTTTTATAGGAAGCATACCGATTGTATTTGCTTTATGTGTTGCTTTGATTCTCTTTCAGTTTTACCTCATCTACTTGCTTTTGCAATTTGCATAAATCTGTGTTTTGTGTTGTTGTTAACTACAAAAGTTTGTGTTTTTGGATGATTCAAGGAATTAATTATTTCATTCAATATTTAGCCGATGAAGAACGCTTTTAGCTAGATAAAGTAAGGTTCTGGGATTTATGTTCTTCCGAGCTGCAGGTTGAGTTACATCACATTGTTGTTAACAAGAACCATTGTTGCTACACCCAGATAATTGATATACCTAAATACCATTTATTATAACAGAGAGAGAAAGAGGGGAAAGTAGAAGCAAAGATAGGAGAATTTGCAGGCGAAGAAAACATTCAATTACCGAGCCAATTCCAAATTACCGGTTTTTTTCCCGAAAAAATTCTTTTTTTAGTGTGTATCCATTATTCATTTACCTCATCCGAAAATAAACAATAAAAAAATAACTACCCATTATCCATTTATCTAATCCGAAAATAAAAAAATAAAAAAATTAACTACCCATTATCACACTTAACAACACCACACAAAATTAAATCCATTTTCTACACGTTTTTTTTTTCTTTTCTTTTTCACACTGACATATATATTTTTTTCTTTCCTTTTTGCGTTTTGTACACCACGAAGACTCTGCTTTCTACAATTCCATGTTTCTATCATTTCGCAGTCTGTTATCATTTTCCATTTTGATTGTGAAAACTCCGACTTCAACTTTGTTATTTCACAACTTTTTCACATTTAATTAACAGGAAATATTTCTGAACAGATTTATATGTTTTTGTTTCATTTTTTTTTTTCTGACATGAGAACCTTCAAACCTTTTTTTTTATATTTTTTTCTAACAGGGAAAACCTTCAAACATCTTTTGCCGTCAGTCGTTTTCAGCCCTTCATCGTCGCCTATATTGGTGGTAACCTTTCTGCTGTTTTGTTATTTGAGGAATTCTTCTACTCTTTTACTTTTCTGTTCTTATCTTCTTTTTCTAGGGCTTTGATTAATTTTTTTTTTTAATTTTTTTTGTTCTTCACATTTAATTCATAGGAAATATAATCCTGAAGAGATTCATATGTTTTTTGTTTCATTTTTTTCCTAACAGGAAGAACCTTCAAACATCTTTTCGAGTACAGCTGTGTTCAGCCCTACAGTGTTGTCTGTATTGATGGTAACCTTTCTGCTTTTTTCTTTTTTGAGGTCTGCTATTTTATGTTTTTGTTCTTATCTCTTATTTCTAGGGCTTTGATTGAATTATTTATTTATTTTAATCTTTTTTTTGTATGACGATCCATTGGATTTACCACCAATATGCTGCACAAAGAAACAAAAATTAGCTGATAGTGTTGTAAATCCTGTAAGGCTCTTCTATTTAATTTTGTATTTTTGTATGATTTCCCTTCACGCATATAGAACTTTTTAGCCTGTGTCAACAAACTTTTAAACCCGATTGGTAATTTTCGCAGACACAACTATGAAGAACTATGATGGGAGGTAAATCTGATTACATCTATTGCTAATCACAAATTTTTTTTTTCTGTAGGATAATGTTTAATTGATGTTTATCGAAGATCAAAGTAGGGGTAATAGACGATTTATTTGTTTATCTCCTTACAACTTTTTTGTATTACTTGCAATTTGAATGTTGTATTGAAACTTTTAATTTCCAATATTCGGTATCTTTTTATGGGAATGGTGACGGAGGCCGGCGAGTGCTTTTGGATCATCCTAACCAGAGTTGATTTACTTTCAGTCGTAAATATATCGTTAGTTTTACAATTATGTACACGATGTTTTACTACATCAGATTCATTTTCGAATCACACTCACGGTCCCCATTACTCAATAGCTTACCCTTTCCTTATTCAATTTTAGAGCTTTATAATACGTCTTTACAGCATAGCTACAAGCTCATTAGGCCACGACTTTTCTACAGCAATTAATCAGGGGAATAAAGGTTTATAAGTGGGCATGACTTTTTATACAGCAGAGGCCAAAATATCAGCCAGTTCTTGATAACTTCAAGCATATGAGCTATAAATGCTATTTTTCTGTATTTCTCTTTGGTAAGATAACTTCAAGCATACGCTGATATTTATCTTTATTCACCCTCAAGTCATCATTAAAAATTATCATCTACATACCGATACAATTTTCATAACATGTTTAATTTTACACAATTCCGTGCAATGCACGGGTTTTCATACTAGTATATATATATATATATATATATATATATATATATATATATATATGTATGTATGTATGCACACACACATACCTACATCTATTAATATTTTAAAACATCAATATGTTTTTTCGGTCCAACTCAATATGTATAAAATTTGTATTTGTAATGTGTTAATGATCAATTACTAATCTCATATCCTAAAGATTTATATTTTGTTGATTATTTCACAAACTTCTCTTTAATTTCCAATAATTTAAGAGAATTTTGAGTACATGTCAGTTCACAACTCACCACCGCTAACTCTTTCTTCTCTTTCTACTCCATCAGCACCAATATTTGAAATATGTGAATGCTTATTTGTAGGATGTTACTTCTTCTAATTATGTTGATGAACTTCATCATGGACATTTTCCGATTTGTTCATGTATTAGGTTTGACATCTTATATAAATAAATGCATTTATAGACATTAGTTTTAATTTATATAAGTTTGTTTTTTATTTGCTTATAATTAGATTATGTTAGACAATAACATTGTTGAGATAATCAAAATCAGAGTTGAGGTTTTGGAGAAAAATAAAATGACGAATATGTTCTAACTAAATAAAGCCCAAAACTATGTCACATGTTTTTTTTTCCGTTTGAAATGTGTGAAAGTTATTTATCTTTAATTTATCTCGCCACTTTACTTGTAAACAAATGTATTCCTCTTTCTCCATTGACCATACTCAAAATATTATTTTGTCTAATGGATTTTGAGATTTATGTATGATATTCAATAATAACTATTAGTTCATTATTAGTATTTTTTGAAGTTGATGATTCATTGATGAATTAAAATGAGTAAGAGATGACTCTTTCATTAACTTGTTTGTCCAAACTTGGGAATTCAATGATAGGTGTCGAGTTTGTTGTGTTGGATGGTGTTGAAGTATGATTGGTTTTTAGACCTTTAAGATTCGCTTGGGTAGATGTTAGTTAATATAAAATATTTGTTAAATTATCTCATTGGATAAACTGACATAATAATACTAATGTATTACATGTATTATCATTTATTGTTAAGAGTCAATTTGTGATTTCCTATTAACAATTTTTAATTGTTAAAGAAAACCGTAAAAAAACGGAACCTAGCTGAACAAAAAACGGACCAAACAAATGGTTTACATCTGAAAACTGTTCTAGTTTGGACTCGAAAATTGAAAACCGTATAAAATGGTTCGTTTTAAAAACGGAATAAACCAAGTGAACCGACGGAATATCACCCCTAATCATCCGACATCACAATTATACACATATTTTAAAATGTAAACATGGTGTCAAAAGTATTTATCAGTGTCAATAAAACCAACTTTTTCTTAAAAATCTCAAGTGTGTCGGAATATAACGAGAGATGATGGTAGGAATTTAGCTCTTCCTAAAGCTTGGTTTCTCTCTCTCTCTCTCTTTTTTTTTTATTTTTTTTTAATTTTTTTTTTTAATAATTTTAATTTGGAAAATGTTTTATACACCGACCCCATCCCCACTAATCCCCCGGATCTTGTGTTTGTTGTTCAGAATTTTTTTGTTTTGTTTTTTTTTTTTTTTTTATATTAAGAAATCAAAGGCTCAAAATGATTTTCTGTGACTCATGTGTGCAAATATGATGTGCCTAAATCACTCTTGTTTTAATTTTACAAAAACTTGATTTCTCTTGTTGTGTTTTTTTAGGCTTACCAATATTCCCTCCTGCCGTGATTAACATTTGACCTTGTAATAGAATCAGTAACTGATTTGATTACATTTTTGTATTTTAAATGTCCCAAACATTCAGATCTTTTTAAGAAGCAAATACATCAAAATTTGTATTCAGTACATCGATTTAGCGGTTAGCTAGGCTATATCATGGTAAAGCGATCTGGGTTTGAGCCCCGTTTGAGGCATAATTAATGCGTGTGTTAAGAAAAAAAAAAATCAAAATCTTTTAACCTGTTGATAAAGTACAATTTTTGTTCATAATGTGAATTTTAAGTTATTATTGCAATCTGATTTAATTTATAAATTTTAATTTATTATTTCCGAACATTTTCCAACTTGTTTTGCAACCTCCTACCTAAAATAAGTTTAGCCTTCAAAACTTTTTTTTTTTGGGTGTCTTCTAAATTTTGTAAGACCACTTATTAACAACCTCGATTCTACCATATTGCTATTATGAATACAACCCATGATTCATATACGTAAAATAGTTATAGATATCCTTACCCATGAAATTAGAACTTAATCTATAACGCTTATAATTTTAAAGATTACAACTTCACACCTAAGATTATCAAATCTTCTTTTGCAAACATACCCCCTGGATATGGCCTAGTGGTGAGTGGGTGAGGTGGTGCAGTGCCTTGCTATATCTAAAGCCGAAGGGTGGGGGTTCGAGTCCCGTAAAGGGCCGGCCCCTTTCGGTATGAGATATATAATGCAAAGCCTCGTCCCTGAGCTGTTAGGTCCCATGATTAACATCTCTTCGCATTCCTGTGAGATCGGGGGCGAGTGGGCCCTCACGGTTATGGTTTAACTGTTTTTTTTTCTTTTACAAACATTATGTTCCCAACATGCCCTTTTGCAAACATTATGTTCCCAACATGTCCTTTGTCCTACTCCCATGTCTACCTCTTCTCGGCTGCAAGCCTCTGGCTCCCCTTTTGCTGATCCGTCTCTCTATCGGACCATCGTCGGTGGTCTTCAGTATCTCAGCTTTACCTGGCCGGACATCGCGTTTGCGGTTCACCGTGTGTGTAAGTTTATGCATGCTCCTACCGATGATCACTGGCTTGCTGTTAAGCGTATTCTTCGGTACCTCAAGCACACCATTTCTGAGGGTCTGATCCTTAGCCGCCGGTCTTCCCTCACTTTGTCTGCTTACTCGGACTCCGATTGGGCCGCTGACTCTAATGATCGTCCCAGTATTGGTGCATACTGTATCTTTTTCGGTTGTAATCTTGTTAGCTGGCGCTCCAAACAGCATTTGACGGTCTGTAAAAGTAGTACAGAAGCCGAGTATAAAACTCTGTCCAATACTGCTGCGGAAGTGCAATGGCTTGGCAGCCTTCTCGCTGAATTGCATGTTTCCTTATCGACCATTCCCACTTTATGGTGTGATAATCTTGGTGCGACATACTTGGCTCATAATCCGGTTTTCCATTGCGCGTACGAAACACATTGAAATTGATTTCCATCACGTTCGTGAGCTCGTCGCCTCCAAGCGCATTGCTATCTCCTTCTTGAGCACGAAAGATCAAATTGCGGACTTGCTTACGAAACCCCTTGCTCGGCCACGGTTTGATGCTTTGAAGTCCAATCTCCGTGTTCACTCCCTTCCCACAGGATTGAGGGGGCGTGTCGAGGATATAGTTAATAATATTTAAATTTATCATTATTTGTATTTATTATTATAACTTATAGGCTAAGCTATGTGTCGGTTATATATACCGGTTGTACACATTCTCACAATTAAATGAAAAATATTCTGAGCCATTTCACGTTACGATATCCTTTATTGCTTAACCAAAATCAAGCTCTATACTCTATTGTCTGAAATTGAACAAACAAATTTTTTTTGGGTGATCAACAACTTAAGTAATTTTTCAAGTCTTTTTACCATCTTGTATGATCCACCACTAATGTTACATCGATTAGCTTATATTATCCATGACTAAAGTTATTGTAAAACACAGAGTTGCGTATCAAATCACCTTAATAATTTTTTCACACCAATACTATTAAATGAAGAAGCATAACTACCATACTTCCTTAAATTGATTACAAGGATCTTCTTACATCACAATATATATATAGTTTTTTCTTAAATGATGATCAACATTTTTTTTAATCCACCCTTATTCCCTCATTTACACATTCCGGTTTGTATTTATCCCATGTCAGAGAATATATTTATCAAATTTTCCAATTATTTTTCTACAAAGCATACCGTTTTATTTAAATCAAAATATTGCCTATCCACCTGGTCTATCGTAACTTACTCCCTCCGTCATTTTACACGGTTTAATAAACTTTATAAATATCACTTTTTAATATTTTAAAAAGAAATATTGTATTGTTTTCTGAAAAAAACTAATAATATTACATTGTTTAGTATAAAATTTAAAACATTATATTTAATATTTTAACATTGCATTCAAATATGAGAATGACTTATATGTTGGAACACCATAAAAAAAAAAAAAAATTAAAATGCCAGATTATAGCTAAAAGGATTTGAATATAAAGTGATGAGTTTATTTAAAAAAATAAATAAAGACGTATAAATACACAGGGTCCCCCCGTAACATTATTTCCGATTGGCTCGATCAGTACGTTGTATGATTACTATGAACAAACAAAACCCAAAATCTGTAAAAGAAAAAATAAAAAAATATATATATACTACACCCGATTCAAAATACTACATCCGTCTCACAAAAAGTGTCCATAACGGAAAAATGAATTGTCCCATAAAAAATGTCCTTTTAAATTTTCAATACATCATTAAATACATTTTTTCCAATCATACCCCTATTTTAACATTTAATTTTCCATAATCCTTTTCGTATTAAAACAAAGCGTTTATGATTAGTTAAGGATATATTTGTCTATTCATTCTTAAAATACAACACATTAATTATTTTCTTAATCTCCGTGTCCAACAAAAAATGGACACTTTTTGTGGGACGGAGGTAGTATAAGTCATCATATACTTTTTGTTTTGTCCCATAATATAAGTCTATTGACATTACCAATGAAATATTTATTAGTCTTTTCTCTATCTTACTCTTAATTTATTATCAATTCAATCTTTTTTTCATTATTTAACAACTATTACATTAATGATAGTCAATGGACATTTTAGACGATAACCATCAGATTTACGACATTCAACCACTTTCTTAATCTGTGAGAAACCCCTATCACAGATTTATAGGATGGACTTATATGATTCAATAAGTTTCACATCATAATCAATAACCCAAAATATGTTATGTAATGTTTTTGTCATTTTGTTGTGATATTATCACTAGTCATCTCTAAAACCAATTATTAATAAACAGTGAGAGAGTAAAAAACCCCTACTTTTCTCTTAATTAAAGGACACTGAATTTTTAAAATTTTAAATGTGAGCATGTGTCCCACCCCCCATCTGCAGTTCAGTGTCTGTGTGTGCTGCCTTTGCAGACTTGCACCTATAAGAGCAGCAGCAAAGAAAAATTATGCTACTTTTTTTGTTTTTGTAGGTTGTACCTAGTTGCTGCAATTTTGCATAGCCATCTCACCTTAAACGTTAAACCTGCAGCAATTGCCTCTCCCATGGCTACCAAAATTAAACCCCATATTTCACCTTCCACCTGCCTTTTTTTTGTCTTTTCCTTTTCTCTTTAGTGTGTCTGTGCAATATTTACGCTGTTTCTTTTTCTTTTTTTCACTTTATTTTGTACTATTGTTGTAGAAATCATTGATTTCAAGGTGGTTGCATGTGATGTTTGGGGTCAAGGATATCAATGTTAAAGAGAAAATGAAAGGGATGTTGATGAATCAGGCATCCCCTTATGTGAATCAAGGTTTTGAAGAAACTATGAATCCTTCTAATACGCATATGGGTGTAGAATATTCTGTACTAAATGCAGGGCCAATTTCTGGTGATTTTGATTCTGTAGAAAATTTCATGTCATCTTCATCTTCATCTTCTCAAAATTTCATGCATCCATTGAATAGTAGCATGCATCAAGGAGCCCAAATGACAAACACAGATCGTGGGATAGTGAAAAATCCCAATGTTAAGAGCCTTACCAGTGTACCATACGAGCTGGGTTTAAGTGAAAATCTTGAAGGAATGCATATTGCAGATAAATACAATCCTTTTTGTAACAATACTGCCGGATTTCAACCAGATGGGTTTTTGACCGGGTACACTGGCCCTTTCTCAGATAGTTTTGAAGGGTTTGACATATACGGTTTTGATGAATATTTGAAGAAGTTTGAAGAAGATTCAACGGAGATTCCCCCTTTTTCAAGCTATTCGAATGCCATAGGCATGAGATCAGAGAAAGTTGATTATGATTATAACATGATGCAAAGACTGGAGCAGGGGAGGGGATATTTCGATTCTGGGGTTCAATTTCAGTGGCCAAGTGTGATGAATGATGCCCATTTCAAGCCAGAGCCAAATAATAGATTATATTCTGGGGGTTTGAGTTCATCTCAGTTAATTGATCCGGCGGTACAGTATGATAACATTTATGATTTTCAACAGATGCAGAAAAAAGGGGGACGAATCCAATGTTATGAGGCTGATTTATATCAATCCCTTCCATGTGTGCCTAAAGCAGAGCAAATTCATGTACTTAACTGTGAAAAGAACTTTGTTTTTGATGGGAAATGCTCAAAGGGTGCACTTGGAAAGAAATCCAAGTCCCCAAAGGGCTCTAAGAACAAATCAAGCGATGTGATTATGATGAATAGATCACATAAGGTGAAACCAGTTTCAGACAGAGTTTCAAATTCTGGGAAAAATGATGAACATCATTCAACACCAGGAAATACTTCTGCAGAAGTGCAAGTAATGCTTAGATACTTGGGTCAAATGAAAGGTTATATATATATGGTTGCCAAGCATCAGCTGGGATGTCGTTTCTTGCAAAGGATATTCGATGAAGGGAGTAGTGAAGATGCACAAGCGATATTCCGTGAAGTCATTGATCATGTTATAGAACTCATAGTGGATCCATTTGGGAATTATCTAATCCAAAAGATGTTAGAATCATGCACAGAAGAACAAAAGCTACGGATTGTGCTCGCACTGACCAAAAGGCGAGGAGCTTGTTAGCATCTGTTTAAGCTCACATGGGTATATAGTGTGTCTTTCTTAAGCTCTTGTTTTCTATTGCATATTGTATTTAATCTGATGATATATGTTCCTTTTTTTGGATGCATAGCACAAGGGTAGTGCAAAAGCTGATAGAAACCATCAAAAGCCAGAGACAAATTTCCCTTGTTATGATAGCTTTGAAACCAGGTTTGGTTGAACTTATGAAGGATCCAAATGGTAATCATGTGGTTCAAAGATGCTTGCAATGTCTTACCAATGAGCAGAATAAGGTACATGATTTTCTTTCAATGATTACTTAATTTGCCCATTATATAGATGGAAGATTACTTGCCCTCTGTTTATATCTATGCCAGCGTTTTTAACTTCGATGTTTAGGTGCAACTGAACTATGTGTTATGGTTTTGTAAACCTCCATACCTATGAAATGGAAAATCACCTCTCTATTTATCTTGTCATAGTGTCACAAAATCGTTTGGCCTAGAGCCATAGACAAAAAAGAAGTTCCTTGCATAAATTGAATAGCCAGCTTTAAGTATTGCTCTTGGAACCCTAAACCAGTTTTAGACACAAATCATTGTGCATCACACTTAAGTTATGCGTTTTGTTATGAGCTACATCCAGTTCATACGCGTTTATGCTTTGATTCTGATACTTTCAAAGAAAATTGGTGCGTTTTTGCTCATATTAGTTGCGAGAGAGCAGAATGGGGTAATACAGGCATATCCACATTACAACTGATTACCCTTATTTTTTTTCTTCCCCTTGAAAAATAATTCTGTTGAATTGTTATTGCAGTTCATATTTGATACTGCAGCAAAGTTCTGTATTGACATTGCATGTGATCGCTTCGGTTGCTGTGTTGTGAATCAATGTATTGCGTACTCAAGTGGGGAACACCGTGAAAAGTTTGTTGTTAGCGTTGCTGGTCATGGTTTACTCCTTGCACAAAACGACTTTGGGTAATCTCTATGCTGCTTTTTTTTAAGTTTCCCAATAGTGTGTAGAATCATGGACAGAGTCTTTATATTGCACCGGATCATCTGATGAATCTTGCGTTTTTTACAAAACGACAAAACATGTTTTATCTTTTGATAGAAACATAGTTAATGATGAAGTCTTTCCTTAAAAATTGGTAATGCAGGAATTATGTTATCCAGCAAATCATAGAGCTGAAAATTCCATCTTCTATCGCCACATTGCTTTCCCAGTTTGAAGGTCATTACGTACAGCTTTCTATGCAAAAATTCAGCAGCCATGTTATTGAAAAATGCCTCAGATGCATTAAAGAGAGCCGTTACAGAATCACCAAAGAACTGCTTTCTGTGCGTCATTTTGACCAATTGTTGCAAGATCGTTTTGCTAACTACGTGATTCAATCCGCACTACAAGTCACTAAGGTTTGTGAAATAATGGTTCTTGATTATCCCATATCGTACTTTACCTAACTTGTATTTGTATTCTTTTTTCTTGATTCCAAACAGGGGTCTCCATCACTTCATGCTATACTAGTTCAAGCCATTCGTCCTTACCAAAGTCTCCGCAGTAGTCCATACTGCAAGAAGATTTTTACTAGCAACCTTTGTAAGCAGTAGTGATCGATCATATTTAACACTAGGAAGAAGGTAATAATGTTTCGTGTTTACAGTTTTTCATAGAATATCCATTGATATCTTCTAACCTCAGAAATGGTGCTGACAGGTTCTATCACACAGCATGAAGAACAAGAAGAGACTTTGTGTTTTGCTGCACTATTTTGTTGTTTGTTAAATTCAAAAGAAGTGTTCAGGTTTGGAGCTTTGCGATGTTTACTGATCGCATCCCCGGTAGTTTTTCTTTTGCTATGTCACCAGTTCATGCTAAAAATACTCTTAGCTTAATGATTATGGACGACTAAATTTCGATTCCTCTGTTTCACAAGCGCATTCAAAAGCACATGTATGAAGCATTTGCATGTACCAGAAGAATACCACTTTATTTATGAAATAGAACATAGAAAATACAAGCTCATCTGTTTAGTAGAACGATAGCCGCTTATTTATGTGGAATAACATCACGAAAACAGCGCCTACAGGGCAAGGCAAACTGCATATACTAGATATATGATTATCCATATTCAAGCATCCTCTTGACCAATCAGAGCTAAGAGCATTTTCTCGTAATCTCCATGAGTGTCTTTCACGATAGCACGCTCCAGAGGGACGCTGTTCCTCTTGTGGTACAACTCTTTTATTGTCTTCATGTCAACCTCTGCCCTAGTGGCAACAACTCTTGTGAGTGCTCCTTCATCTGTTCCACGATTATTGATCGCTTCACGGAGAACCTTTTCAAAGTAGTCCTCAGGGTAGACCAAACACTCAATTGTTGCTTGTAATATTGAAACAAAATCTTTTTCCCCGTCATGTTCCAAATCCTGCCAACAGGAAACATCAGTATTGTGCATGTATGAATCGGTGAAAAAAAAAAGGCGTTTTTGTGCTCATACCTTGATTATTTCAGTGCCAAACTCATTCTTGTATTGATTGAGTGTTGCATTTATCTGTGCTTTGCTTCTTGTAGCCAAAATCATTAGCAATTCGTCGTCATTGTAATGCTTGCCTTTGATCTTCTCATGGAGAATCTTGGCCTCTGATTTGGCAAGTGTCATGTTTACCTCATCGCCATTGTACCGGTATGAGCTCACAAGCAACAGCAAGAGCTAAAGGGCATAGCACAAAGACAATGATAATACATCAATTTAAGATCATAGATTCCCTTTAGTCAAATCGATTGGCCAAACAACATTATTTGAAGTATGATCTTGTAGGTTCAATCAACGGCTACAGATTGAGGCGTTTTGGCATGTGCCCTACATACATATATGACTTAAAAATGGTACCTTTCGGAAGTCCCCTGTAGTATGACGTGTAACATCCTCTTCAAGGGATCTCTTGAAACGAGCATGATAAGCCTCCCTGACCAAAACCAATTCCTTTGGCAACCTTGTACATGCTATCTCAACCAGAACTTGGTTGCTTGATGTCCACCTCTTCATTGCTTCATTAGCTAAAAACGCATCACGTTCGTGGGTGTCCAGTGTCCAGACCACAACCACCCTCTATATGTAGATTATACATTAGCAAATCAAAGACAAACAAGTTATCCCCCACCCCACTTCTATACTGTTGTAGTTTCAAAAAGGCAAAATCCAACTATGAATCACAGAACAATGATAATCGAAATTGAACAAACCTCAAAATCATTTGAGAGCTCCTTGTCCAGTTGTTTGAGTAGATCTTCTCCATAGGTGTCTGCATAGGCCTGGCGAATCTGCTTGCGTTGGGAAGCATTGCGATGAGCCAAAATAGAGATGATTAAATGCTCATTTGTTCCCCATCCTGCAGCAAAGTCCATTAATGATGTAATCAAGAACACAATATTTGTTCATATAATGGGCAATCTCTGAACTAAATATTAAAGGCGATCCACACATCATACAAAATTAAGGAGATTGCGGTGAAATTGAACTAAATGTGTGCAGAAAGATGCATTGAAACATCTCATCTATGGGACGGGAAGGATCGGATCATTTGGATCTAACCTTTCATAAACACACTTAACCAAAGCAAACAAAAAAAACACAAAAAACAAAAAACGAAACCACATAGCAAGATGGATAAGAAAAGATCTCCGAATGTCCATATCAAGAATGCCAGAATGAACCATGAAAATCAGCTAAAACAAAATATAAAAAGCTGAAAAAACACAGCAAACAACCAAAAAGGGAGGATAAAAGTAATTAAAACCTCCGAAGGCCTTGCGGAGTTGTTCGCAATCTTCAGTCACAGAGGGGACTTGGGAAGGTACGATCAAAGTGGACATTTTGTGAGTGAACTGGAAAAACAGAAGTTTTGACTGTGAGAGAAAGAAAGGGAAATGGAAAGATGTGATGAATTTAGGAGGGTGTGTTGATCCTTTTATTAAGACGAGGGAAATGATGGCAATTTTTTTTTTTGAAGGATGCATTATACTATTTTTTATTGACATACTTTTTAATTCTCACCATTTTTGATATTTTTTTTTTTTTTTTTGAAAACCATTTTTGATAATTATTGAGTAATGGACATTTGTTGAATAATGGAATGATTTTAGCTTTAAGAGGTTTTTATTTATTATTATTTTTTTTTTACAATGATGCTTATATTCTAAACTGATACATGTGAAAATGACGACTATATCCCTAATGACATGAATTGTAATTATGTTTTAGAACATTTTTGAGACTCTTCGACCCGTGTCCGCAATCTTATTGGAATGAAATTAACATGAAGTTTAGTCTTCATAGTAAAAAAATCGAGGAGTGCAATAGGTTTGGTGAGAACATTAGTCACCATAACCTTGGACGAAATAAATGTGATTTACAACTTCATTGAGGCAACCAACTCGCGCATATGATGGAAGTCAAATTCGATATGCTTTGTGCTTGCATGAAAGACCAGGTTTGCGATAAGATATGTGGCACTAATGTTATCAAATCACAAGGTTGGAGGAATAGGAAAAGAAACATACATGTCACAGAGAAGAGCGCGTATCCATTGAACTTTAGAAAATGTATTACAGAAAGATTATATTCAGCTTTCATTCTACTTTTGGAGATTGTATGTTGGTGTTTGGAACGCCAACTGATTAAAATAAAACCATGAAATATACAATAAGCGCTAACAAACCGACAGTCATTTGCGTCGAATTCTCAATCTGCATCGGAATAAGCTTGAAGGGAAAGATCAGAAGAACAAGTAATGTCAAGACTTTTTGAAATAGTATGCCTAAGGTAGCAGGGGATGCGCTTAATCTCCACCCAATGATCATTAGTGTGGGAATGCATGGACTTGCTTATGAACAGTGAATGCAATATCCGGTCTAGTGAAATTGAAATATTGAAAACCGCCAACAATAGTACGATAAAAGGTACAATTAGAAAATAATGCACTACCATGCTGCTGAAGACGAAAGTTGGTTGCCATTGAGGAAGTATCCATACATACATTTTGTAGTAATTGCTATATATACTTACGTCGTGTGAGACATAAACTATTAGAGAGATGGATCCTTAATCCCAAGAAAAGTACGATATAAGGTCCAAGATCGTTGACAGGAAAATGTTGAGCCAGGTGGGTGATGACATCTTTGAATAAAGGAGTTGGAAGAACCAACGATATTGATGTCATCAACATAGATAAGTAGATATATGTGATCAACGCCACACGAATAAATATAGAGTATTGGCCGTGGAGGCATGAAAACCATAAGGATGTAACACATCAGTCAAACAAGAGAACCAGGCTTGAGGATCATGGCACAAGACATATAAATGCTCTTAATGAGGCACACATGATTGGGATAATCTGGATGAGTAAAACTTCAAGGCTACTGCATGAACAGATTCTCGGTGAGTGTTGGTCCCTTAGAAGGGTGAAACTAGAGTCGGGGGAGGGGGTCACACACAAGCTAATTAAATAATAGAAAATAAGGTGCAAGAAACTAAATATGCAGAAAGTAAATGGACACAAGTTTATAGTGGTTCAGGGTGGTGTAATCTCTTAATCCACTCTTCTCCTGTGATGATTAGAGGAATTCACTATTGTTTTCACCACTATAATAGTATGATTGTCCTAGACTACAAAATCTTCACAATCTGCAGACTATCACTCCTTGGCAAATGATGCTTCAGTGATTGAGTCTCTTTCACACTGCTCCTTGTTTAGGGTGATTCTCTATGATTTATATCGTTCTATTTCGTGACAATTTTCCTCTATACTCCAATGTTTTGCATAGAAAGTGAACGTTTATTTGATTTATTAAGCAAGTGATGTTTGGAATGGTTTAATCGCAAAGTTGGTTGAATTATGAGATTTTATCGTTGATTTTCTATCACTTTGAATGATTTTACACTTTGCAATGTTTTGATGTCTTGTAGATACACGAATTTGGCTTAAAAGAGGTTCAAAAGATGTTCAAGTGAGGATCTACATGGAAGAAAAGGATAAAGATGAAGTCGGATAAAGATAGAGATGAAAAGCAGATTCGAAGTGAACTGAACGCGTTTGAAGTTCCGTCCGGTGGATGGGCATTCAACCCCTTGGACGGCGCCGCCCACCGCGACTTAGCAAAAGCCGACTTAGATTCTTATAAATAGCCACGTTTTCCATCCACAATATACCCTAATTACACTTGGCGGCCACAAGAACCCTAAGGGGCGATTTTTCTGTGTTCTCCACCTTTCATATACAACTTTTATGCTTTTTATTTCCTAGATAAATTTCCCCAATTTTATGTACTTTCTAGTAGCTATTTCAAGTAATCAAACGATGCTTAGAGGCTAGAGCTCTTTGGAACAAGCGTTGTGAAGCCGTTCTATCAACGTTGATTTCTCTTTGGATTATCTTGTGAGTTTTTATTAAAGGTTGTATCTTTATTATGTTTTACTTGTCGTTATGCAATTTAATCTATAGATACCTTGCATGCTTGATGTTTAATGTTTGATGAAAATCGTTATTAAACCCTAGATCACCGTAATAAAGATTAGATCTTTAATCTAATTAACGAGAGTTGGTAGGTTAATTTCTAGGTTGCTAGATTGAGAAATCTTACACCTTGGATATAAAAGCGTTAATCTTTAGGATCGAAAGATAAAAGATTAATAAACGAATTGTCTAAGAAATTAGAAATTCATACCTATGGTAGGTGAATCACGACTTTTATTAAATCGTCATTAGATAATCTAAAGGAGGAATTGAATGTTATAGAATTGGTGGATCAATTGCTTGTTCGTTCGTTAAATTATTGATTAAAATCGTTTGAACTTAAATTGCTTAGCTAAGTTAGTACTTTTTATTGCATGTTTAGGTTATAAAGTAGAAGTAGTTTAATCATTCGGTTCGCAACTATCCTTCCTGGCTTTAGATTTTCGATCTTCTGTCCAGTTTGCTTTTGTTATTTTCGTTTTTAGTTTATCACGTGTTAATCGTTTTTGTTTTTTTATAATTCCAGTAATAGTAGTTGTGACATCTTTAGGTTAGTTAGATAAAAACTAGGTAAACAACCCCGATTCCCTGTGGACTCGACTCCGGTATTAACCTCTATACTACGATCCCTGCACTTGGGGTAAACCGGATTATTTTATTACTTGTTTATTTTTCATTAGATAAAATCCGAGACAAGTTTTTGGCGCCGTTGCCGGGGACTCGGTACGGTTGTCCAGTTTTTACTAGGTTTTCGTTTTCTGTTTTCCCAGCTGGTTTCCAAACGAGCGTCCGGAATAATTGGACGCCCGTCCAGCTAAAAAGATCCAACTCGGTACCATTTGGAGGAGATCAGACGAGCGTCTGGCTTGCCCCAAACGGCCGTCTAGTTCTTCAGGCAGACGCCCGTCCGGATTAAGTGGACGCCCGTCTGTCCTCCTGTTTTTTTATTTATTTATTTTTCTTTTCATAGGTTTTAACTTTTAGTTTTTAGTTTCTAGTTTAAACAACCTGATTTTGGTTTCGGTTTATGCAAACTCGAAGTCAAAAGGGGCCACTACTCTATACCCCCGACCTCGAGCGAACCATAGTCCGACCAAGCGGGGAAGAAAATCCGTCTGCGTTTCTTTGGCCGATAAAGCCGATCAAGACCTGGAGGAAGCGTTTAAATGAGGAGATCAAGACATAGTCATTATGGCTGCAGAAGATAGACGTACGTTGGCTGACTACGCTATGCCTGGTGAAGTCAAAGTCAACCCGGCCATCGTTCTACCCGGCATAAATGCACCAACCTTCGAACTAAAACACTGGCTCATCCAAATGATGCAACATGCATCAATCTTCCATGGTTTTCAATCGAAAATCCTCATACTCACATACACACATTTTTGGAGATATGTGGTACGACTCGCATTCAAGGTGTAAGTGAGGATGCGATAAAGTTGAAGTTATTCCCGTTTTCCTTGAAAGGGAGGCAAAGAGTGGTATAACTCTCTGCTGCCGAGTCAATCACCACCACACAATTTGGACTCGAAAAAGAGTTCCTAAGTCAATATTTCCCACCATCCAAGACACCCAATGCTTAAATGAAATTTTCACCTTTTATCAAAAGGAAAAGCGAATCGTTCTTTGATGCATGGAAGATATTCAAAGCTCTTCTTCGTAAATGCCCTCACCACGGTTTGGACTTGTAGAGGCAAGTCAACACATTTTTCAGTGGATTGACCGAGCTCACTAAAGGTATGGTCAATAGTTCTTCTGGTGGGGCATTCCTGAGGAAAACACTGCGCAGAAGGGTGGGCATTATTCGAGGATATTGCCAAATATAATTATGCCCCTCCTCTCAAGCTATTCAGTGCACCTCCTCCTCCTCCTAGGATCGAGGAAGTGAATATGCAAAATCGATCGCCATCTTTGCCAAAGCAGGTGGCCCTCTTTCAATGCCCCAAGTCCAATGAATCGAATTCATCATTCCCTTGAAATTCTCAAGTTCTGTTTTGCGAAAATTGTTGTCAAACTAGCCATATGGTTGGCCAGTGTCAATTTATTTCCCCTTCAACCTATCAAGTCAATGCTGTCTAGAATCAGGGACAGTATAATTCAGTCACATGCCAGGCATGTGATAATGTGGGGCACACCTCTCCTTTCTGTCCTATGAATGGACAGAATGCTGAAGTTAATGCTTTCTTTGGCCAGCAAAATCAGAGATTTAACAATCAGTTCTCTGGCCAAAGCAATCTTCAAAACTAGGGTTTTAATTAGAATCAAAATCTGAATCAACATTTGAATTTTAACCAAAATCAGAATTTCAATCGAAATCCAAGCTTCAATCAGAACCTGAACACGAATTTTTCCAATACAAATCAAAGGTTCAATCAAAATTGGCCAAACAATACAAATCCGGCGTTTCAGAATCGTCCCAGCCAAACCATCCCGCAGAACTTTCAGAACTCTCAAGGCCCCTCTCACTCTAATAATCTTGAAGCTAAACTGGAGGAGCAGAATAATAATGTCCAATCCCTCCAGAGCATAATAAAGAGTCTTGAGAGGCAGATCGGGCAAATGGCTGGCCAACTAGCTTCTAGACCCTCAGGGCAGTTGCCCAGCTTTACGGAGAAAAATCCTAAGGGTGGTCAGGTAGCTCAGACCGATTTGAATCATGGCCAGTGGACTGACCTAGTTCCTTCAATTCCTATGGTAAAGAAGAGGCCGGTGCAATGAATCTCGGATCCGGTACTCAACTTAGTGGTCCTCGAACCAGGAAACCACTAACCCCTCCCGCCGGTGATAAGGCGGGAGGAAATCGAGCACCCATGTTCCCCTTTTCGCAAGAGAGTACTCGGTGGTGATCCCCGGGAAATGAAGAATCAAGTGAGAGTCGGTGCATGGATCCACGACTAGTAAAAGAAGTGAGAAAGTGGTGAGGTGGAAAGATTTGGAAGATAAAGTCGCGATTCATCCTCGAAGAAAGTCTTTTCGAGAGTGATTTAAAGAAACTACCATTTCCACCTAGAAAGAGCAACATTTCCTTGCATGAGGACAAGAAATATGAAAAAGTGCTTAATCTTGAAAAATACTCAGTTAATCTTCCATTATCGATGTTGTTCGTTGAAATGCCTAAGTACACTAAGTTCATCAAGGATGTTGTTTCTTCTAAGAAGAAGTTAGCGAGACATGGATCGGTTGATTGGTGAGGATTGCTCTGTGATAAGTTATGAAGATCTACCAATCAAAAAGAGAGACCCAGGAAATTTGTGCTCACATTCTTTGATGGGAGGCCTAGTCTTCCCAAACTCTTTATGTGACACAGGTGCATCCATAAGTCGATGCCATTGTCTGTCTGTCAGAAAGCGACTTGGATTGAATGATCTTTTAGAACCCACGACCATGAACCTACAATTCACTCGATAGATCTTCCAAGAAAGGCTGCAGGATCTTCAAGGGACGTATTAGTTCAAATTGATAGATTTACTTTTCCGGTCGGTAGTACGCCCTAGACATAGAAAAGGATGAGAATGTCCCCTTGATACTTGGAAGACCTTTTCTTTCTACAACCCAGAGCCCTCATTGATCTGTGATGGTGGCCAAGTGACCATACTGAGTCGGTGATCGGAGGTGAGCTAAAGTGTCTCCAAAGCTATTCAAAGACCTACGATTATCCGACCGGCTTCTCCATGTAAGATATGTCGATGACTTTAATGATTACATGGAAAAGCAAATCATGGTCATTGAGACTCGAATATGAGCGATTAGTTGAAAATCGAATAATCATGGTTGGGTGAATCTATAACAACTAGCGGTGAGTTTGATGAAGATTCGATGAAAGGAGAAGCTTTGGCGGTGGGACCACTCAAGAAGCTTCGGTGATGTTGAGTTAAAAAGTGGAGATCTTAAATCGAGTTTAGAAGAACCACTGCAGATCTGCATCAAGCCGTTACCTAAGCACTTGAAATATGTCTTCACGAGAGAAGGTGACAAGCTTCCGTTAATTATCTCTGCCAAGTTATCCCGATTAGAAGAGATGAAATGGTTAAACGTTTTGAGAAAGAATGAGAAAGCCTTTGGTTGGCAAGTAGGAGACATCAGGGGGATATCTCCTGACATATGTATGCACAAGATTAAGACTGAAGAGGGTGCAAAGTGTGTTAGACAGCCCTAGAGGAGGCTCAACCCTCATATGCAAGAAGTGGTCAAAAGGAGATTATCAAACTTTTAGACATGGGGGTATTATTTACGCAATTGCTGACAGTGAATGGGTGTCCCCTACTCAAGTAGTTCCTAAGAAAGGAGGGATTACTATCGAGAAGAATGAGAAGGGCAAAGAAATAGCATTGAGGCTCGTGACTGGTTATAGAGTCTGTGTAGACTACAGAAAACTCAATGAGATTACGATGAAAGATCATTTCCCCCTTCCTTTCATTGACCAGATGCTTGAGCGTCTGGCAGGACATGTATTCTACTGTTTCCTGGATGGATATTCAAGATATTTCCAGATACCCATAGATCCAGTCGACCAAGAAAAGACAACTTTCACCTGCCCCTATGGTACATTCGCTTACAGGCGAATGCCATTTGGTCTCTGCAATGCTCCATCTACTTTCCAAATATGTATGCTGGCAATCTTTGATGGGCTGGTTGAAAAATGTATGGAGATAGTCATGGACGATTTCTCAGTCTTTGGTCAATCCTTTGATCTTTGTCTTGACAATCTTGATCAAGTATTATCCCATTTGTGTGGAAAGAACATAGTCCTAAACTGGGAAAAGTGCCATTTTATGGTAGATGAAGGGATAGTTCTTGGCCACAAGATCTCAGCCAAAGGTATGGAAGTAGATAGGGCAAAAGTGGAGGCTATAGAGAAGATGAGTTTGCCTAGAAATGTGCACGAAGTGAGAGGTTTTCTTGGACACGTCGGTTTTTATAGGAGATTCGTTAAAGACTTTTCCAAGATAGCCAAGCCCCTTTCTACTTTACTGAGAGAAGATGTCGTTTTTAATTTTGATGATAGATGCAAGCAAGAGTTTGAGGAGCTTAAAAGTCAGTTGATTTCTGCACCGATTCTTATCTCTCCTGACTGGAATCTACCCTTCGAGCTTATGTGTGATGCATCCAACTCTGGCTGTTAGTGCGATCTAGGACAACGAATAAAGGAAAGTTCCAGCCAATATCTTATGCCAGTCACACACTAAACCCTACTCAAGTAAACTATACCACAACTGAAAAGGAATTATTGGCCGTAGTCTTCGCTATGGACAAATTTCGTAGTTACTTGTTGAGTCTTAGCGATTCTTGTGTGGACTAATCATATTTGCTTTGCGATATCTAATGACAAAGAAAGTTGCTTGAAGAGAGTTTGAGAATGTGTTAACACAAGAGTAAACTTCAACTTAGTTTATTCATTGATATGAAAGGTGTATAAATAGATACAATTGAGAGAGAGACTAGCTAGCTAGCTTGGGCGGCCACTTGAGTATGTAGATGTGGGCGGCAAGCATGCAAAAAGTAAAAGTAAAAGCTATGTCTATGACATAAAGTAAACTAGAGTTTGACATATTAATTGTTTATATGTATCACAATTAATATGTCTTTTACAAATAAATAAAGTGTACAAATAATATAATACACGAAATAGAGAGCTCATTGAACATGTCCTCAGTGAGAGGCATAAGAGCACCCGAGGTTTGCACCTCATTGAGGTAATATTTCCACACCCCCTCAAATCGGGTCAGTATATGTTAATGCAAACCAAGTTTGCTACTTAGTCTCACGAACATAAGAGGTGGAATAGCCTTGGTAAGGATATCGACATTCGATCTCTTGAGAGGAACATACCGGAGTTGAATAATCTTGGCATCAATCTTCTCCTTCAAAAAATGTCCATCAATGTCCACATGTTTGGTTTTGTCATGATGGACTGGATCCTCTCGCCATGCATAGTCTTTGAGTTATTATCACAAGAGAGTGTGATAGGTTCTTTGAAGAGGTCTTGAAGTTCGATGAAGTACTCTTTTGAGCCACTGAGCTTCACAAATGCCTAAGACAAGTGCTCGAGTTCGGCTTCAAGATCGCTTCTAGACACGAGAGGTTGTTTCTTGCTCCTCCAAGTAACAAGATTGCCCCATACATAGAACACGAGAGCTTTGTGGTCGACCTTCTATCTATGTGGCATCCAGCCCAATCAATCGATCAGTGTAGACCTTGATGGATCTATCAGCAGACTTGGTGAAGTGTAACCCTTGGCCAGGAGTGGACTTTAAATACCTCAGTATCCTATTCACAGCATCCCAATGTTGCTCAGTAGGGCAGTGCATGAACTGACTAACCAGACTGACACCATATGCAATATCAGGTCTTGTATGGGAGAGGTAGATGAGTTTCCCTACAAGTCTTTGATATTGTTCTTTCCTGACAGCAGTGTCACCATGTAGCAGGGTATGACTGGGGTCTACAGGGGATATAGCAGGTTTGCACCCCAAAGATGCCGTTTCTTCAAAGAGATCCAAGTACATATTTCCTTTGGGAGACAGAAATGCCTTTTCTTTGTTTCTTGCTACTTCCATGCCAAGAAAATATTTGAGAAAACCCAAGTCCTTCACCGAAACACCTTTGCAGAGTCTTCAAATGTTGGATCTCGGTGAGAGTCATCTCCGGTGAGGATGATATCATCCACATAGACAATAATAATAGACCTCTTACGGTTGGTTGTCTTGATGAACATAGTGTGATCGAATTGCATTGGTGATATCCAGCACTTTGACCACAGTTGTTAATTTTCCAAACCATGCCCTTGGTGATTGCTTCAGACCATATAGAGATTTCCTCAGTTTGCACACCTTGCCTTGAGTATGAGGATTGATAAAACCAGGAGGTACATTCATATAAACCTCCTCAGTGAGATCCCCATTTAGAAAAGCATTTTTGATGTCCAATTGGTGAAGAGGCCAGTCAAGTTGGACATGACTAAAGAGATCGAGAACCACGACGGTGTTGAGTTTTGCCACTGGTGCAAAAGTTTCCTTATAGTCAATGCCATAAGTTTGAGTGAATCCCCTGGCTACCAACCTGGCTTTGTATTTGTCAATAGTGCCATCAAGATTGTACTTTATAGTGAATAACCATCCAGAATCGATCGTCTTCTTGCCCTTGTGTGGAGAGGTGTCAAATCCCAAGTATGATTATCCGAAGTCTTTGTCATCTCTCTTTTTTAAAAGTGACCTTCCATTTATCATTTTGAAGGGCCTCCGAATATTTTTAGGAATAGAGTGAGAGTCCAGGTCCTGTGAAAACAGGCAAAGGCCAGGAGATAACTTATCATAAGATAAATAAGAATGAATAGAGTGATCAGTGCATGATCTCTTTCCCTTCCTAAGAGCAATAGGCCTATCATCAATGTCGCCAATTTGCCGAGGATCTCGTGGATTTGCCGAGGGTCGATGAGCTCGGGGTCAACAGGCTCTGGGTCAGTAGACTCTTGTTCAGGAGGTTGCTGAGGAGTATTAGGCTGTAGAGAGTCAGTAGGGTACTGAAGTTCAGCCTGCTGAGGATTAGTAGGTTGCTGAGGGTTAAGAGTCTGCTGAAGGAAGGGGTTTAGGTCAATTTCTATCAGGTTTCCATCAGTGACTGCCTCAGTGGACTTGCTGTAGTAGGGAGTTCTTTCAAAAAATTTTACATCCATAGAATTGTAAAATCTTTTTTCAGAAGGAGAGTAGCACTTGTACCCTTTTCTGTCCTTTGCATATCCTAGGAATATGCACTTGTGAGCTTTGGGATCAAGTTTGCTTCTGTGTTGGGCATGGATATAGACAAACACAGTACAACCAAAGATTTTTGGAGGTAACTGGGAAATAAGATGGGGGCAGGAGTGTGTGTCCAGTAGGGTTTTGATAGGGGTTTTGAAGCCTAGTACCCTGCTGGGAAGTCTGTTGATTAAGTATGTGGAAGTCAGTATGGCTTCACCCCACATATATTTTGGAACATTTGTGGTAAACATAATAGACCTAGCCATTTCAAGCAGATGCCTGTTCTTTCTCTCAGCAACCCCATTTTGCTGAGGGGTTTCAACACAACTACTGATATGGATAATCCCTTTATCCATCAAGAAATTACTGAGATGAGACTCATAATATTCAAGAGCATTGTCAGTCTTCAAGATTTTGATCTTAGTGTCAAACTGAGTGGAGACCATGTTGTAAAATTCTTGAAAGATGGGTCCAACTTAGGACTTATCCTTCATTAAAAATAACCAAGTGGTTCGGTGTGGTCATCTATGAAGGTAACAAACCACCTCTTTCTGTTATGCTTTTTACTCTTGAGGGTCCCCATCGTCCTTTGTGAATTAAGGTGAATGGTGTGGAAGGTAAGTAAGGTAATTTTGCATACACAGATTTGGTGAGTTTAGCAAACTGACAAATATCACATTGAAGATCATTCAAATTACAACCTTTAAACAATTCAGGATCTATGGACTTTAAATAACTAAAACTGGGATGTCCTAGTCTATAATGCCATAACATGATATTGTCTAGGTTTTGAGTGCAGTTCTTCGAGGCGATCGGTCTTGATCTTCTGTCTTGGCAGAGGTTGACCACAAAGCAGACTGAGCAAGGTTTAGCAGTCCCAATCAACGCCTTTGAGGAATGATCTGGAATGTGCACCGATTTTCATTAAAAACAACGATCCAGTTCAAATCTTTAGTAAGTTTCTTGTGAGATATGAGATTGCAATCTAATTTTGGAACAAATAGGACATTCTCGCAGCATATCTTATTAGTAAGTTGCACTGACCAAAACCTTTTGCACTAGAGATAGATCCATCGCTAGTCTTAATATTGTGAATTTGGGGACATGGCTTAAGTTGAGTAATGAGATTTTTATTACCAATCATATGGGATGAGGCCCGAGTCAACAATCCAGGTTTCATTACTAATAGATGAGTAGAATTTACTGTCTTGGCATGAGAGGCTATGTCAAGAGAGTGACTACCTCCCTTTTGTTGAGTTAGGAAGGCTTTGAATGACAAGTCGAGCATTCAACTGTTGTCATCTTCTTCCTCACTTACTTATGTCCGCCTACGACTTTCCTTGGCAGGTCTGGAGGTCTTGGAGGAGTTAGGCTTGCCATGTAGCTTCCAGCAAGTGTCCTTGGTGTGATTAGTGCGTTTGCAGTGGTCACAGAACAGCTTCCCAGTTTTATCAGCAGGCTTCCTGTAAGCCTCAGTAGGGTTCCTGACAGTCAGCAGGGTGGCACTTTCAGTAGGGTTGTCAGCAGGGGGGTTCAGCAGCATCACTTTCCTCCTGCTTTCCTCATGTTTGACCTCAGCAAACATGGATTTGAGATTTGGAAGAGGTTTAGTAGCAAGAATTCTACCTCTGACATCATCAAGAGTAGAATTCACCCGATAAGGAATTTGAATACTCTCTTTTCTCGATAATGTCTTTAAAGAGTGCAGCATCTTTAACATCATTCCAGGGGTGAGTTTCCACATATCTAGGTGTTGCCATGCCTTAGATAGTTGATTAAAGTATTGAGTTTACAGACATATCCCCTTGTCTGCAATTTTGAATCTGAGCTTCGAGTTCATAGACTTCAGATGTATTGTCCTTTTTGAGTAAAGGTCTCGGCATTGTCCTGCATTTCCTTAGCGATTGTCATACATCATGAAGTTCTCATCGATCTCTTTTGTCATAGACCTCGTGAGGATGGTCATGACTTGGTTATTTTCGTGTCCCATGCTTCAAACTTGGGGTCGATTTCAAGAGAGCGTGTTTGGAACAGGCAGATATCCCATCTTGCCCTGGCCGGAGATATACATTTTCATAGACCTTGACCATAGCAAGTAATTGTTACCATCAAGTTTATGATTTGTAAAGAAGAGTGTTCGATTATCCGATCACGAGGCAAATTGTGAGTCTCATCAAGAAGATGAAACATCGAGATAATGTTGACATTTTCTGAAAAAGAACTGAGTTTTGCAGCGGATTTTTAGAACTCAGTAAGTCTCGATACCATGAAGAGAGTTTGAGAATGTGTTAACACAAGAGTAAACTTCAACTTAGTTTATTCATTGATATGAAAGGTGTATAAATAGATACAATTGAGAGAGAGACTAGCTAGCTAGCTTGGGCGGCCACTTGAGTATGTAGATGTGGGCGGCAAGCATGCAAAAAGTAAAAGTAAAAGCTATGTCTATGACATAAAGTAAACTAGAGTTTGACATATTAATTGTTTATATGTATCACAATTAATATGTCTTTTACAAATAAATAAAGTGTACAAATAATATAATACACGAAATAGAGATCATTGAACATGTCCTCTCAGAGGCATAAGAGCACCTGCGAGGTGCACCGCCGAGGTAATATTTCCACATTGCTAAACCGCGCTTACTACGTTGGATCGATCCTGCAAGAGTTTGACGCTCGGGATTAAGGACAAAAAAGGCGGTGAAAACGTAGTAGCTGATCATGTTTCAAGGATGTTGAATGAGGAAGAGCAAGAACCTAATGATATAGACCTTTACTTTCCTCTTGAAAATGTTATGCATACAGACGAGTGCACTCCAGATGTTCCGTGGTATTCTTCCATCGTCAACTACCTGCATTCCCAATATTTAAATCCGGAATTTTCATATCAGGAGAAGAAGAAATTTTTCTCTGATTTGAAAACCTTTGTATGGGATGAACCTTACCTCTTTAAAATCTGTAAAGATGGATTGTTGAGAAGGTGTGTTCCCGAATCAGAGCAACGAGATATCATTGAACAGTGCCACAGTGGGCCTACTGGTGGCCACTTTGGTCCCTGGAAAACCGTTGCTAAAATCTTTCAGTCCGGTTTCTATTGGCCCACGATCTTCAAGGATTCAGAAGCTTTCTGCAAGGCTTGTGATAAGTGCCAACGAACCGGAGCTTTAACTAGGCGTTTCGACATGCCATTGAAGCCCATTTTAGAATGTGAAGTCTTTGATGTATGGGGTATTGATTTTATGGGCCCGTTTCCATCTTCCTGTGGAAATAAATACATCTTAGTCTGTGTCGATTATGTATCAAAATGGGTGGAGGCTCAAGCCACTTCTCGCAATGATCATAAAACGGTCATGACTTTTCTAAAGAAAAACATCTTTGTGAGATTTGGGTGCCCACGTGCCTTGATAAGAGATGAGGGAACACACTTCTGCAACCGGCCACTAGAAAAAGTCCTTGAGAAATATGGTGTCCGGCACAAAACTGGCACACCATATCATCCTATGACTAGTGGCCAGGTTGAGAAAAGTAATCAAAGTTTGAAGAAGATCCTGGAAAAAGTTGTGAACAGTCATAGAAAGGACTGGAGTCTTAAGTTGGATGATGTACTATGGGCTTATCGAACTGCCTACAAAATCCCCATGGGTACATCACCCTATCAGATGGTATATGGAAAACCATGCCACCTGCCAGTTGAGCTGGAGCATAGAGCGTATTGGGCCACTAAGTTCTTAAACTTCGATACCCAATCATGTGGTGAACACCGACTGCAGCAGTTGCACGAATTAGATGAGTTTAGACTCCAAGCCTACGAGAGTGCCAGGATAAGTAAAGATAAGATGAAACTCCTTCATGATGCCAAAATCAAGAAGCGAGAATTTCAAGTCGGGGAGCAAGTTCTATTGTACAATTCCAGGTTACATCTGTTCCCTGGAAAGTTGAGGACGCGTTGGTCCGGGCCCTTTGAAATTCTGCAAATCATTCCCGGAGGTGTTTTAGAACTAAGAGGTCATGGTGACCGGCCGTTTGAGTGAATGGTCAAAGGTGCAAGCATTATATCGGTCAAACCAAAGAAAAACCTTTGATTGTTCATTTCCTCGACATCCTCGGGTGTGGTATACCTGAAGTCAATAAGTTTGACGAATTTTCACCCGACTTGTTTTCTAAGGATGACGGCAGTGGTCCGTTAGAGGAAGTCATGGCTGGTAGTTGGGATATGGAAGAGTTTCACAGGAGAACAATGACTTAAGAGACGTCGAAGAAGAAAAAGTCTACAATGGGGAGGATTAAAAGTGTTTGGAAAGCTATCAAAAGCTTGACCCCATGTGTTAGATGCTGTTTTTGCAGCCACACTCCTGATCAGAGCTTACACGATGTATTGGCTGGAAGAAAGGTTAAATGGCCTGATCCAGGCTAAATTGAAAGATTTTCGAGCTAACGACATAAACCAAAAGCACCATTAGGGGGCATCTTAGATATCCTTTTGTATTAGTTACTTTTGTTTTACTCTTTTCTTTGATTTATTTGTTTAGTTAAGTCTAATTAGGGTAATTGTTGACTCTGCTTCAGTTCAGCTTTGTGTATTTTAGAGAAAAATGGATTACGGAGTTCTGCCGCATGAGTTCCCTTTCATTAGTAGGATCCACCTTATCACCTTAGATGACGGACCTGGAGGGACAATCATTCTGGACGTAGATTATAATATTATCACTCGCCTCAGGACTGTTACCTACGTTATCATTGTACCCCAAGCTTTGGGGGGTGGAGAGTTTAATACCAAGGACCTGTAGAGTGCTTTAGGACGACCGTATACAATCCTCAATGATCCGATGCTGACCGACTTGTTGCTAGTGCTGCGTGCTGAACATTTCCGAGGAGTGGATGTTGCTGGAGAGGACTGGGCCCTTCAGGATGAATACGATTTTCCTCCCGCGATTGACATGCTCCGTCGTCTGATCCGGATTGTGGATTGGGCTGATATCTATGATAGCTAGCTTCATTAGGCGTTTTGTCGAGCAAACGACGTTAAACAAAAGCGCTCGGTGGGAGGCAACCCACTATCGTCTCGTTTTTTTTTTTTTTTTTTATGTATTTGTAGTTTTTTGTTTGATTTATATGAAGCAATAAGAGTTGGAATAAAAATGTATGGAAAATTCTAAGTTTTTGCTTAATTTTGATCTTGCACACCCGTCCATCATACTGGACGCCCGTCTGCTTGTATTTCATTGAACGTGCGTCCATCTTTTCTGGACGCCCGTCCAGAAAGTTCCCTCCAACGCTGTATTAGTTTGAAAAGTGGAACGGGCGTCTGTTTCATTGAACGCCCGCCCGCTTCATCGATTTTTCAGGTGGACGCAAATCCTTTGATGGACGCCCGTCCGACTGTGGTCTATATACCCCCGCTTCACGAATTTCAACGAATGAAAAAATTCAAAGTGTGAAACCGACTCTTGCGCCCCCTTCGCCCTCAAATCCTTGTTTCTAAACCGTTTCAGGCGATTCAAAGCTCTACAAACACCTTTCAAACCCCTCTCATCGATTATTCAAACCAAATCCTACAACAAACGGCCATTAATCCGATTCATTGACCTAGCTTTTGCGGTTTCTTTTTGGAGAAAAATCCAAACTTTGGGGTCGAATTTGCATTGTTAGGGCTTCCAATTATCATTTTCATCACCCTCTCATTACACCTGGTAAGACTTTATCACCTTTTCTTAGTTTGATTCATGTTTTTTTTTAGTTCGATTTCGGAGTATTTTTTCTTTTGAATACTAGCTTATTAGTTTCTTTTCTTTTTCCTGTTTTGTTGGTGATCTGGGGTGGTGATGGTTGATGGTGGATGGTTGCATTATGGTTTTGGTGTGGTTTGGTGTTGGTTGTTGAATTTTTGGGAAATCCCGTTTGGACGATAAACGGGTGGTTTTGTTTTGCATTGTGGTTTGTTGTTGGTTGTCTAGATTGTATAGCAATGGTTCAGAAACGACATGGTAATGGGATAGCAAAGGAGCCCAGTAAGAAGAAAAAGGTTGTGGATCCCACCTTAGTACTTCACACACGGGGTGTTGAGATTAGAGAACGTCTTCCTATGGGTGCTCAAGGTCAATCTAGGGTGCCGTTGAGAGATGAATCTGAGTCTGACACTGATGACGATGCACCACTAGTGAGATTACCTAGGGTTGAGAGGACTGCAGAGACTCCTAGGCCTACGACTGAGGAAGCACCTGAGAGACGGGAGCCTATTAGACAGAATGTTAGACCCCCTATCCCTATTCCATTTGCTCGGAGGTTCATTAACCCCAAGGCCCTAGACGTGTACAACAAGCATTATCTAATGAGAACCATGTTGATTGAGAGAGCCGTTCTTGAGTCTCAAGTCGATCCTTCTTTTGTTCAGATGTTGACGGATAGAAAGTGGGGTGCCCTGATGAGAACCCCTAGAACCCCTGTCAATGCTACCCTAGTTCGTGAGTTTTATGTGAACTGTTCTGAGACGGATTTGGAAACTGGGGTAGTTATGGTTCGAGAGTTAGGTGCCGTTTACACCGAAGGTTATCAACAACGAAATACCCGATTAGCACCTTTTGAGGGGTTGGATTATAAGGAGGCGATTAAAGCCAAGCAGGATGCGGGTGAGGATCCTTTGGAGGAGCTGAGACTGAAAGTGTGCCCGGAGGTGCCGTGGACACTTAGACCGAAAGGATATAGGAAAGAATTGGTTACTACCTCGTGGACGGAGGATTGGAAAGTCCAATGTCGGTTTATACGTAAGCAGTTGTTGCCTAAGAACAACTTGACGCATTTTCACATTGGCGATCTCGGGATGCTCTACGCCTTGACCTTTAAGTTGAATGTTGATGTTGGACAGGAGATTTTCGATGAGATAGCATTGAATCAGAAAGTCTATGCTCGATGTCTGATTTGCCCCCATTTGCTCCATAGTCTTTATCGAGATGCTGCGGTTCCCGAGTACAAAACTGATCACAAACCTAAGAATCCGAGGTACTTGTAGTGGGAGAAAGTGAAATCATTAGGCCAGGCTGAGACTGAGGCTGAGGCAGCAAAGGAGCCCGGATCATCTTCCGTACCGCCTCAAGTATCTTCCCTTCCTTCTTCATCTCCATCAGTTCGGATGCGTTTAAGTATGACAAATAGTATAAGGAACTGGATGGAGGACATGAGAACGTCCCAGAACAATATCCTGACTATCTTACATTGCATGAGTGAGGGCCGTCCTCCGAGGGATCAGAGATGCTACAATGCAAGCACTATGGATTACGTTTTTTTTGACGACATCGAGCAGGCTATTGCGGATGTTCTTCATGAATCTGAGTCGTCTTCTGATGAGGAGCAAGTTGACACAGCATGGAGGACCACTACACCATAGACCGGATCTTCTACTGACACTCCTACGGATGGAGCACCTCCTGCTGGTGATTCTTCGGCACTGAGCGGCACGACTTTATGAGGTCGATTTTACGTTATATCTTTCTCCCTGGGATTTGTTTTGTATTTTGAAACTATGTTTTTTTTTCAATCTTTACTTGATTCGTATGTATTTTTCTTGGAGCTACTGTCTGTTTCCGTTGCTCTATTTTTATTGCTGAATCTTGTAAGCCATAAGGCGTATCGTTGACATTCCTGCGGTTTCTATTATTCCGTGTCGTGTATGTATTGTCGTTTGATTCGATTTCACCTTATCTTTATCTTTATTTTGCGATGTGATATAATCCCCGTTTTTCCCCGAGATTTTCCCGTGTTTATCGAGTCGTGCAGGCATATTTTTAGCTGTTTTGTCGAGCTAGTATTCGAATCCTGCTGAAACGGATCATCTTTGAGTTTACGAACGTTGGTTTCTTCATGCTCCTGCCTGACCAACGGTTCGAGTATCTATTCAAATCAACTAAGTACTTTGTTTCTTTTTAATCCTGTACAACCTGGGGACATGTTGTCGTTTAAGTGTGTGGGGGGGGGGGAATGGTTATGTGTATCTTTTTGCTTATATTGTTATTCTATGCTGAAAAGAGCTAAATTTTTCAAAATTTTGTTTTGTCCCGGTTGAGCGAATGCATATTTTTGTTCGGTTTTTATAGACATTTATGCTGTATATTGTATGTTTAGTAGGTTAGATGTTTCACCCGACATACATTTCACGAGCCATATTAAATGATGAGCAAAAATATAAAGCTATACCCATTTGGATTAGTAATTTTTGACTATCTTATAAGTATCTTGTGCTTAGTGCTAATGTACGTATCGTGAGAATTATAATAGTTTGTGTTTAGAGCCGGAGTATGACATACTGTGAATATCTTAGGTTTGAATGTGATAAGCGAACCGTGACTATTGTGCTTTAAAAAGTATGTTTAAAAAGGAAAATGAATGAATTAATCGGGTGTGTCGGAAGCTGGTCGATGAATTGAGTGAGGTAGGGCGTATCTCGAACGTCCTATACCACTATGATGACCAAAAGCTCACGACAGTCAGAAGAAGCTACTTGATGATTTGAGTAAGGTAGGGTATATCTGGAATGTCCTATTCTTCTATGACGAGCAATAGCTCATTCTGATGTGCGTATAAATGTGAATGATGATTAAATCAACTTACGGAAAGGTATTGGTATGAATTGATATAAGACTTAGTTATCGCCTACCTTATCCCCAGTATAAACCGACAGATATGTTGTAGGGATTATCCTCTGAGTATGTCAGAAAGGTCCTAAATGTATTATATCATCCTTTTCGGGATATGTTACATTTTGTAGGGTGCATGTTATAAGTATCATCTATTTCTAGTTTAAATGGAGTATTTTCTAGTTGCTTGGAAAGTTTCAAGTTTGGACTTAGTGGAAGTTTGCTATGGCTTTGCACACATACAGGGGTGAACCTTTAATTTATTGAATATGCTTTATTCTTGTTGAGATGCCTATCTTTTTCTCGAGCCTTGATCTTTTTTTGTTTCGCTCGGGACGAGCAAAAGCTAAGTGTGGGGGAGTTGTTTAGGGTGATTCTCTATGATTTATATCGTTCTATTTCGTGACAATTTTCCTCTATACTCCAATGTTTTGCATAGAAAGTGAACATTTATTTGATTTATTAAGCAAGTGATGTTTGGAATGGTTTAATCGCAAAGTTGGTTGAATTATGAGATTTTATCGTTGATTTTCTATCACTTTGAATGATTTTACACTTTGCAATGTTTTGATGTCTTGTAGATACACGAATTTGGCTTAAAAGAGGTTTAAAAGATGTTCAAGTGAGGATCTACATGGAAGAAAAAGGATAAAGATGAAGTCGGATAAAGATAGAGATGAAAAACCGGATTCGAAGTGAACTGAACGCGCGTCTGAAGTTCCGTCCAGCTGGATGGGCGTTCAACCCCTTGGACGAGCGTCCAGCCGCCGACTTAGCAAAAGCCGACTTAGATTCTTATAAATAGCCACGTTTTTCCATCCACAATATACCCTAATTACACTTGGCGGCCACAAGAACCCTAAGGGGCGATTTTTCTGTGTTCTCCACCTTTCATATACAACTTTTATGCTTTTTATTTCCTAGATAAATTTCCCCAATTTTATGTACTTTCTAGTAGCTATTTCAAGTAATCAAACGATGCTTAGAGGCTAGAGCTCTTTGGAACAAGCGTTGTGAAGTCGTTCTATCAACGTTGATTTCTCTTTGGATTATCTTGTGAGTTTTTATTAAAAGTTGTATCTTTATTATGTTTTACTTGTCGTTATGCAATTTAATCGATAGATACCTTGCATGCTTGATGTTTAATGTTTGATGAAAATCGTTATTAAACCCTAGATCACCGTAATAAAGATTAGATCTTTAATCTAATTAACGAGAGTTGGTAGGTTAATTTCTAGGTTGCTAGATTGAGAAATCTTACACCTTGGATATAAAAGCGTTAATCTTTAGGATCGAAAGGTAAAAGATTAATAAACGAATTGTCTAAGAAATTAGAAATTCATACCTACGATAGGTGAATCACAACTTTTATTAAATCGTCACTAGATAATCTAAAGGAGGAATTGAATGTTATAGAATTGGTGGATCAATTGCTTGTTCGTTCGTTAAATTATTGATTAAAATCGTTTGAACTTAAATTGCTTAGCTAAGTTAGTACTCTTTATTGCATGTTTAGGTTATAAAGTAAGTAGTTTAATCATTCGGTTCAAGAACTATCCTTCCTGGCTTTAGATTTTCGATCTTCATTCGATTTGCTTTTGTTATTTTCGTTTTTAGTTTATCACGTGTTAATCATTTTTGTTTTCTTATAATTCCAGTAATAGTAGTTGTGACATCTTTAGGTTAGTTAGATAAAAACTAGGTAAACAACCCCGATTCCCAGTGGACTCGACTCCGGTATTAACCTCTATACTACGATCCCTGCACTTGGGGTAAACCGGATTATTTTATTACTTGTTTATTTTTCATTAGATAAAATCCGAGACACTCCTTAGGAACAAATCTTTCAGCAGCTATCACAAGTCTTTCCCTCTCAGAGAATCTGATTCAATTGCTTGATTGGAGTGTGAATTGAGTATTCACATGCTTTGATCAAACTCAGGCTAGATATTGCTTTTAGGCTTTGTTTTCTGAATTTGATCTCTTCTGAATTTGATCTCTTCTAGATATTTTAGGCTTTGTTTTCTTGTTCTTTAGCTAAAGTATGCTCTGTTGAAGTATGTATGCACAGCTGAATTCTTCAATTCAAAGACATCAAAGACATCTAAATCCTCTTAGTTGGACTGCTCGATTTTGAGTGCGTGGACATCCTCTTGAATCCAATACTCATTATCCATATATTGTAACTATATATGACGAAAGTAGATCAATAGGTAGAGTTATTTAGATATTAGAGAAAGAAAGCGGAAGTGACTGGGATTTTGTGAACGGAAAGGTACCTATATTAAGGAAGACATGACGAAAGATGTAAATGCGGCCAGTGGTGAGGTCAAGATACTTGTGTCCATGATGAGAATGTCTATGACCGAGAGAGATGCGAGTTTTGGAGCGGAAGTTAGTATTGTGGTTATACATACTACTATCACTTCGCTTTCAACTACATTCCTTACCCTCGCTTACTCTGTGAAACCTTTAAACGTTTATCCCCGTGCTCCTTAAACTCCAAATTCTAAAGGAATTAAATTTAGGTAGATGCATATTTATATAAAGTAGACTTATATTGCTCTTTGACTTTACTTTATTGCTTTAATAGAAGTGGTTTTACAAAAAAACTAAATGGGTATCGGGACTTAAGGTTGTTTTTACCAATTTTCGTAAAATAATATTTAATTTTTTTTACTACTGTTGGCTCTCGGTATGCATCATCTCTCACCCTTGATGTTGTGGCATCCGTTGTGTGATTTTTGTTGTGCCTGTATCATTACTCATTTTAGTTTATAAAAAGTAAAATACCTTTGACTATAATGATTATTAAGTTTGTAAATCATTCGATAATTATTATATTAAGATAAAATGATAAAAATATACTAAAATTTTCCTAATATTTTAAAATGATAAATGTTATGAATAAGAAAGAGATGTTTTTTTAAAGGGGTCGCGGGCTAGAAGGACAAAATAAGATACAAAATAGGAAAAAAAGGACGAAAAAAAGATAGTGGTTGAGAAGGACAAAAAAGCGTCTGTTACTACATGTGTTGCGTCTGTTACTACATGTGTTACTACATGTTGCTACAACCACATGTAGTAACACATGTAGTAACAGACGCGTTTTTGTCCTTCTCAACCACAATCTTTTTTTCTTGTCTTTTTTCCCATTTTAGATTAAAAGTGGTACTTCACAACCTTTTCCTATTTTTTAAAAATAGATATATACAAGGTAGGAGATACGACATCTTATATTTGAGCGGCAGAAGCATAAAAGTCAACACGTAACATATTAATCCTTCTTCCACCCCTTACTAAATCCCGAAAAGGTCAAGAAAACTGATTGAAGAGCCCATACAGAGCCAAGGCATCACCGCTACTATCACAAAGTTTCCAATGTAATAGAGATTATTTAACACCAAGGGTTAAACTGTCAATCGGGGAAAAAGCCATTGTAAGATAATCTTCTATCTCCTCTGTACAGCTAAAGGTTAATGTGAAAAGAAGAATAAATGTAAAGTCCCACATCAGTAAAATAAGAGAATGCTCACCCCCATATAAGTGTGAGACATAAATGTCTTGTCAGTTCGGGTTAGCCCTTTTAAACCAAGCGAGGACGGCGGTCTAAGCAGTTGACCGGACATTTATGACTCATTTAGCGCTACCAGCCCGGGTGCTGGGCGTTCATGTAACGGTATTCGTGAGCCGACTATCGAGGCGCGAACTATGCGCTGCACCGTACAAGAAGACGGTGTAAGGATGACCTCTAGTTATCTCTGGTAGAGACGATCCGGGAACAGTCTTGGCCGTCCTGACGAGGACGCCAGTCCCTTATAAGGGGGGGAGAATGTAAAGTCCCACCTCGATAAAATAAGATAATGCTCATCCCCATATAAGTGTGAGACATAAATGTCTTGTCAGTTCGGGTTAGCCCTTTTAGACCAAGAAAGGACGGCAGTCTAAGCAGTTGACCGGATATTTATTACTCATTTAGCGCTACCAGACCCAGGGTCTGGGGGCGTTACAATAAACGGCTTGAGATACAAAAATTTCCAGAGGAGGAATTACGACAATATATACTTTTAATATTGGTTTGATTGGAGAGCAACCCACTTTGGAAATTTTCTAAATGGAATGGAATAGACATCGGCTACGTGACATATGAGATCTTGGCTGGAAATTTTAGAAATCTCCCGGACGACACGATCAATAATAATCAGATTTTTTTCGTCGCCGTCTAATTGTCTCAAAAGGGGAATATAACAAATTAAATGAAATAAAATGGAATAAATTAATATCGGTACTCATTTGGAACATGAAATATTGGAATGAAACTAATTTCATGATAGGTGACAGACTGAGTGATAGTGGCCAGTGGGTAAAGAGGTGAAATAGGGTGGTAGGGTAGGGTACAGTCAGTTTTGGTCCTTTTTTTTGAGACTGTACAAAGAAGTAATACGTTTAAATCGTCTTACAATAACTATTTAACACATTTCATCTATCTCATATATCTCATTTATGCACTGTAACGATAGTTAAATTATAGGTAATGTAAGTAATAATAATTTCGTTATGATAAGTTAAATATGGTAATTACTATCTTTCCATTTTAGGATGCATTACTTTATGCGGGGTCTCATTTCATATTCCACATATTCACATGTTGCATTGTAATTACTTTATAATCATTAAAATGCCACTTCAAAATTAATATTAAATCAAAAGAGAGCCGTGGGTGTAGTTTTCAAATACTAACATGGTTCCATTTTGATTATATTTTTCATACTGGGCGTCGTGCTCATACCTTACATTAATATTTTAGATGATCAATATGTTCAGACTAATGTTAGATCAGAAGAGCCCGTAGAATATGTATATTATGCTTCATAGTGTGTATGCTTGTATAGACGTTATTACTTCAGTTTTCAGTAGTACATATTTTCTAGGGTTGCATACCCAATGTCGACATTATCTCAGTTTTACTCCATCATGTTAGTTATGAAATTGAATAGATAGATTAGGTTTTATTTCCATGGAAATGTTCCATGGATGATAACTATTACCATTCATCTTGGCTGAATTAATATAAACAAAGGATTTTCATTGGGATGAACACAAAAGGTGCTAGAGGGACTCAATTCATGTTTCTTCGCTGCCATGACTGATAAGAACATTATCTAACCTCACAAATATGCAGAAAACTAAGAGAAAACGATCAAGAATTGGATTCTAACTCTAGTGTAAAGAGAAAAATCACAGAAAACTTTCAAGTTTCTATAAAACTCTCAAGTTTTTTTTTTTGCTAAACAATGGAGTTAGCACAAAGTGAGCAAAAAAAGCTCCAATACCATGTTGAAATTGATGAAATTTAAAATACAAGACTAAATAAAATGTGGAATTATTATTAATCAGTAAATGATCAGGTTATACTACAGAAAAAGACCCAAGAACCCCTCTGATTAATTCAGGTGATACTGCGAAGGCCCCGACCCTTACCTACCTTGAGTCGGCTTTGAAAGGGGGGGGGGGGGGAAGTGAACCTGATGCTGTTACAAAAAAGAAAGGACGAGCTAGAAAGAAAGACAAGACACCGGCCAAGAAATGCTCGTATCAACATGATAAATTTGCATGCAGCTCGGATATAGATAAAATAAAAGATCAACTTGACGCATCAGATAAGGAATCAAAGCAGTACCTAAATTCAAAATCCTATGACAATTATGAAGAATGGACGGAGGCATCCGAGAATGAAGACTACTTAGCAGAGGCACCCTATCAAGAAACGTCAAGGGCAAGAAACAAGAGTTACCACAAATACGATGATGACTACGAATATTACTAGTGTTTAATTTTGTCTAAATATCTATTACATCTTTGTGATTTTTGTGGAGTCGATCTTTTTCCTATCCAGATCTATACGGCGACAACCACGCGCTTTTCCTTTTGCGCCTTTTTTCGCTATGAACCTCGGCCTTGTGAGGTTTGCCCTTTATAAAATAATAACTTTTCTCAAAAAAATTGTAAATGATCAAAGTTAAGTTACAATGTGACTATGATGGAGTAGTTATAGATGATACTCCTCATTAATCAGTTAGAAGAAGTTACAAACAGTTATAACATAAAGTTGTCTATGTAGATTTCACCTTCATGTTCTTCATCTGAAGTATGCTCTGTCTACTTAGCTGAATTCTTCAAATCAGCACATCAACAAATCTAAATTCTCCCAACTGACTATTCTGGATTCTGAATGTGTGCACATCCTCTTGCATCCAACACTCCGTTATCTATATATATTGTAACGACATATGATGGAAGTAGATCGATAGGAAGATGTATTTTGATATTAGAGAAAGTGAGCGGAACTGACTGAGATTTTGTGCAAGGAAAAGTACCATCATGAAAGAAGACTTGACGAAAGATGTACATGCGGCCAGTGGCTAGGTCAAGACACTTGTGTCCATGATGAGACGGGCTATGACCGAGAGAGATGCAAGTTTTGGATTAGAAGTCAGTTTTGTGGTTATACATGTTACCTCGCATTCACCTACATTCCTTACTCTCGCTTACTCTGTGAAGCCTCTAAACGCTTATCCACGTGCTCCTTAAACTCCAAATCCTAAAGGAAATAAATTTGCATAGATGCATATTTATATAAATTAGACTTTTTTTTGAATATAAATTAGACTTTAATTCTCTTTGACTTTTCTTTATTGCTTTAATAGAAGTGGTTTTATAAAAAAACAAAACGGATATTGAGACTTGAGGTTTTTTTTTTATACCATTTTTCGTAAAATAATGTTAATTTTTTTTACTACCTTTGGCTCTCGATATGCGTCATTTTGTATACTTCATGTAGATTAAGATTGATAGAGGTCATATATTTTAGTTTATAAAAAGTAAAATACCGTTCACTATAATGATTATAGGGTTCGTAAATCATTTGATAATTGTTATATATATTAAAGATACAATATTAAAAATATACTAAAATTTTCCTAATATTTTAAAATGATAAATGTTAAGAATAAGAAAGATATGTTATTTTAAAATACGGATATATACAAGGTAGGATATGATATGACTTCTTACATTGGAGCGGCATAGACATAAAATTCAATACGTAACATATATACAAGGTAGGATATGATATGATCCTTCTTTTACCTTTTTACTGAATTCCGAAAAAGGTCAAGAAAACCGATTGAAGAGCTCATACACAGCCAAGGCATCACCGCTACTATCACAAAGCTTACAATGTTTTGGAGATAATTTAACACCAATGGTTAAATTGTCAATGAGGAAGAAGCCATTGTAAGGAATTCTTCTATCTCCTTTGTGAAGCTAAAGGTTAATGTGAAAAGAAGAATTAACGCCTTGAGTTACAACAATTTACGGAGGAGGAATAAAGGCAATATGTACTTTTAATATTGGTTTGTTTAGAGCAACCCACTTTGAAAATTCTCTAGATGGAATGGAATAGACATCGGCTCCGTGACATGGGAGATTTTGGCAGGAGTTTTAGAAAAACTCCAGGCGAGACGATCGATAATATTCAGATTTATTTAATCGCCCTCGATGGCATCACAAGGGGAATATAACTAATTAAATGAAATAAAATGAAATGTAATAAATTAATTCCATTATCTTGATTCGAACATGAAATAATAAAATGAAAAAAATTACATGATAGGTAACAATGATAGTGGGTAAAGAGGTGAAATAGGATGGTAAAGTAGGGTACAGTCAGTTTGGGTCCTTCTTTTGAGACTGTTCAAATAAGTAATACGCTTAAATCGTCTTACAAACTATTTAACTTATTTCATCCATCTCACGTGTTTCATTTATGCACTGTAATGATAGTTAAATTTTAGGTAATGTAAGTAATGATAATTGCGGTATGATAAATTAAATATGTTAATTACCAATTGTGCCTTACAATTTTAGGATGCATTACTTTATGTTGTTTCTCATTTCATATCCGACCTATTCATATGTTGCATTTTAATTGCTTTATAATATATAAAATGCTTCTTTAAATTTAACATAAAATCAAAAGAGAACCGTGGGTGTAGTTTTCAGTTACTAACATGGTTCCCTTTTAATTATATTTTTTATACAGGGCCGCGTGCTCATACCTCTCATTAATATTTTCAAGTGATCATTATGTTGAGACTAATTGTACATCAGAAGAGTCCGTAGAATATGTATATTATGCTTCATAGAGTGTATGCTTATATAGACGTTTTTACTTCAGTTTTCAGCAGTATATATTTTTTGGGATTGCATGCCCAATGTTGAGAATATGTCAGTTTTATTCCGTTATGTTTGTTATGACAATGAATAGATAGATTTTGTTTTATTTCCAAGGAAGTTTTTGTTAGGTTTTATGTCCGAAAGCAGTTTGTAATTGTTTTATTTAAATAAATGATGAGAATTTATTTAATCTTATTTATTCACATTAATTGCCAATATTAATCGACTACATGTAAAACTCTAAGTATATTGATTATGTAATCACATAACTTCGGTGTATGGCTATACACACGAGGATTGAGTTTGTGAAATATACATAAAATTAACTTAGTCCAGTAGCGTTTATTAATCTGAGCACGGTCTCAGATTAATTAGATAATAATGCGCCCATAACACTTTAGGTGTGATGATCTTATCCGGATCTGTTCGGTAATAGGATGCCTAATGGGGCATTTATATATGATGATAATCATATAGTATTGGACCTATTTGATTTGAGTTCTCGATATAATTCCGTAATCGAGAAGTCTTATCGAATTACAAGATGATCATATATGGATTAATCTCAATCCTGAGGTGATCACAGACAACTGCTTAGACTAGGGTAGTGTTTGATGTGTTAGTAAGGATCACTTCTTAGTATGTGGTCCAACACTTCTCGTTGGCTCTATTCTAGGATGATTGAGTAGTCTGTGCTATCACAGATATGGAATCCATTCCTTCCCTCGGGAAGTAGACAGACAATTCGCTTATTTGTTAACCCTAGAAACTGATCGATGGGCCCAGTTCATATTATATTAGTTATGAACTAATTGATCACTATGGGGTTAATGGTAAATAAGGATAATATGTTTCGAGAAGGGTTTACGGAGATATCCCGAATCAAGTAAATAAATCATGGAGGATTTATCCGTACGTAATGATTATATCAATGGACACCTTATGACTCATAGTTGAGTGTAAGTTTATATCTATATTCAACAGAGTTCAGTTTCGGGTTTATGGTGGTGTAATCCCGGAATTAATAGATTGAATATAATTGTTCGGTCCGATTTAATAATTTTATTTAATTTATTGTAGAACTCATCGAATATGGGTCCATTGTCCCCGACGCTAGCTCCTAACATAGCATATGTTTTCTCGTCGCTTCACATCAATTAATATTAAATAGTTGGATTGGACTATTTAATTGATATGTGGATTAATTGTTTAGTTGGACTAGATAATTAAATACATGGAAAATAAATTTTTTCGTGCACTCAGCCCAATGTGTCAAAAATTTCGTGTGGCCCTATACTACCTAGGGTTTTGGCCGAAATTAGTTGTTATTTAATTATTAATGAATTAGTTTTCTTGGATAATTATTTAACATGTGATTTATCTTTTATTTGTTAATTGATAATTCATGAAATATTAGATAATAATATTATTTATCCTAATTTGTTTGGGATAATTATTTTATTTATCTTTTATTTGAAATAAGGATTAATCTAATAATTATCTCTTAATTATTAAATCTTTGGAGGACAAAGATTACTCTCCTATATAAAGAGAGTTCTCCAAAGCCCGACACACATTATTTTCGAATATTGGTTAGTATTCTAGCCTTGAATTTTCAAGCTAAATACTTGGGGTTTGAGTTTTAGAAAACTTCGAGTTTTCTAAGGTAGCATATCGAAGAGGTCCGCGGCTTGAAACACCATCCACCTGGTGTTGCTTGGAGACACACGTTTGAAGGCGTGGCTTATCATCTAGCTTGGATTGACCTTTGTTCTTGGAGTAATTGCACCATAAAGATCGGTAATCTAAACCCCATCGTAGGTTTAGATCTATTATTTTGGTGGACTAGATCTAGATCTTATACTTTCAACTGCGTAATCGGGTGGATCTTGATCCATCCGGTGATGTTACATCCTACAAGTGGTATCGAGCCTTTGATCTATCAATCAAAGTATGTAAATTTTAGATCTATGAGTGTAAAAGCATGTTTAGATTGTTTTTTTTTGTTTTGTTTTTCGATTGCTTTTCTATATGCATCGAAATTTATCATGTTGAATGCCTTGTGAATGTCTTGGTTGAAGAGATGGATTGTGGTTGATATTGTTTACCCGTAGATCTATTTTGAAGCTCTTTTGATTAGTATCAATTGAGCATAGGATTTGTATTTACTTTCATGTAATCGAATTTTATGTAAAAGTAGCACTTTTGTTGTATTTTATATATTCCGGGCTCGATAAGATGAAGATCTTGAAGAAATTATGAAGATCAAGGCGAAACCCAAGGTATGAACGATGAAAAACGTTTAAAACCCTAATTTTAATTAAAAATCTGCTACAAAGACTGCTGTTAACGCTTTTTTCACTACTACAATACTTTTTTTTAAAGGGCGGCAAAGAAAGACTGTAGCGGCAAGAAATCGCAGCCGCTAATCGGCTAGGGTTTAAAAAGGCGGATGCATTCAAATTTTTTTTGTTTTTATATTATTTCTGCCGCAAGGCAGCATATTAAAAAAAAAAGCCGACATAAACAGAAAAAAAAGAATTTTAATAAAGGGTTTATTCATTAAATAAAATGGATTTATTTTAATTAAAAGCCTTTCTTCTCTCGGGTGTTCGTGGTTCGTGATCCGGCGGTTCGAGTTCACGATTCGAAGTTTAAGACTCGAAGATTAGATTAAGGTTTTACTTTTCCTTAGAAAATAGATTAGTCGGGGGTACCAACGGTCCATCTCGGTGTTTATTTGTCCGTTATTTTTTTCGTGTATGATCGAAAATTGTATGATATAACCGGAACTAGCCATGGCATGCATCTTCATGATTCCACTCCAATGCATACACGTAGAGATTTAATTTCGAATTAAATTAGGCGTGTATAATTCGATTAATTAGTTAACATACTTGTTTTAATTAATATGTGGTAGTTAATTAAAATTAAGTAACTAATTATAAAAACCGAGGACCCGGGTTTTGTCAATCGTTACGGTTTTAGTGATGGATTCTCGGTGAATCCCACTTAGTTAAATCGTTGAGTTTTCAGTGATGGTTTCTCGGTGAACCCACCTTAAACAGAAACGAGATTACGCTTTGGTTGACAATTTAGAAATCGGAAAATCTTAGTACATGGGTTCGGAAATGGTCTAACCATGGTTGCGCGAGTTCAACCGAGCTTCGGCTCCATCGACTCCCCCCCACGTGTGATGTTACAGTAGTTCGACAAGACTTAGCATAACCGATAAGCCTTCGGGCTAAACGGGGCCTTTTGTTGCCGGATTAGCCTGAACTGTCACATATGTTCCAACGAATAAGACGGCGTAGGCTTGCCTACATAACTGACCCTGTTCGGAGTACTTTGATTTATTGTTTCTTATTGTCTAGACCGAAACCGTAATTAGTAAACCCACCACTTTTTCAAATTATTGAGTGAGAGCGGGGAAGGCGACAGCCAACCCCACGGCCTCTACTATAAATGCAAGCATGTGAGTGAAGGGTGACACCTCGAGCCGCTTTGATTCCGGCCCCTGCGGGTGGTGTTCACCCTATCAAAATTCAAGGCTTGGTTTCGAAAGGATAGGATTTCGGTACTCGTTGAGTCATCGACCGACCTCAAGCGGCACACGAGGCGAACTTTGAGATATGATATTGTAGGTCACACTTTATGGATATTTTGAAATATCTAGGCTAGAAAAGGAAGGTAATCAATGAGTAAGGCCCGGGATGTCTGATTCCCGTGAGATGTTCGATTCTCGAAGCTTAATCATTGAGAGAGATTGTCTCAGTTTAATCGTCACCTCTTTGACTGACCCTACGGCGGCACTGAGGTGTGGGATTAAATCCTTGGAATGGTAGGATAGACTTTAAATAAAGTTTATTATTCCTAAAATAAAATTTATCGTAGTGTATATTTGATTAAGTTCCTGTCATTTTATTTACAGCAACATGTCTTCGCAAATTCAATCTTTACTGAACGAAAAGCTAAATGTCGACAAATTTACTAAGTGGAAAAGTAACGTAAACGTGGTGCTCATATTTGAGAATGCGCTGTTTGTTTTTCTTGAGAGTGCCACGTTATTCCCCTCAAAGTCCGCTTAAACACATTTGCGATGCACATAAAAAATGGGTAG
>JAOBSW010000702.1:0-100000 GCA_026214975.1 Gentiana macrophylla
TTATTCCATATGGAAAAATAAAATGGAGGATCTTTTGTATGTGAAACATTATTTCTTGTCGAGTTTTAAATCTTGAAAAAACTCGATGATAAAGCAGATGATTAGTGGAATTTGTTGCATAGGCATGTTTTTGGTTATATTAGACAACAAAGTTGATGACAATGTTTTAAATCACATTAGTAAGGAGAAACATGCTAGATCTTTGTGGAAAAAGCTTGAAGACTTGTATTCCTGGAAAACTGGAAACAATAAGATGCTTTTGATGTATAAATTGATGAATTTGAGATATCATGATGGAACTCCTATGGCTGATCATTTGAACACTTTATTGGCTATTATGAGACCAAATTAATGCTATGGGTTTAAGTTTGATGATGAAGTGCGGGATGGATGCTTCATGGCTCTTACCGGAATCGTGGGAAAATTTCAAAGTTCTCTATCTAATTCTACCCTACTTGGTGCTATGACCATTGATCTTGCTAAGACTAGTGTGTAGGAAGAAGAGACAAGGAGGAAGGCACATGGTGTTTTCTCACGGTCGGATGTCTTGATTCTCGAGTCACGGGAGAAGTCAAAGTAGAGCTCATATATATGGAGGTCGAAGTAGAAGTAAATCCAAGAGCAAGTACAAAAATTATGAATGCAATCACTATGCCAAGAAGGGACACATCAAGAAATTTTCCTTTAAATTGAAACGAGATAAAAAGGAAAACAATGACAAGAAAGATGATGAGAAGAAGGAAGATATAGTTAATGCAACTTCTTCTGATGATTTCCTTGTGTTTCAAGAGGTTGATGATATTATTCGTAGTGATGATATGACTAGTTGGGTTGTTCACTGTGGTGCTTCAGTCCAAGCTACTTCAAGAAGAGAGCTTTTCACATCTTACACTCCAGGTGACTTTGATGATGTGAGAACGGCTCAGGATTCTATCTGAAAGTGTGCAGGTGTTGGAGATATTAGTTTTCAGACGTGTACGGGTACCAAACTAATTCTTAAACGGGTTAAGCATGTTCTAGGGATCCGGTTGAATTTGATTTCTGTTGGCAGACTGTGTGATGATGGTTATAATAGCTTATTTTCTTGTGATAAGTGGAAGATCACAAAGGGGTCTTTATTTGTGGCTAGAGGTACAAAGACATCTACACTTTTCTTGACTCATGCCAAAGTTATTGTTGATGAGGCTCATGCAGTGGAGTCACGTGATGAGACTGAGTTGTGGCATAAGAGGTTATGTCATATGAGCTTGAAGGAATGACTGTCTTATCTAAGAAAATTTTATATTATTTTTCTAATAGTTTGCATTTGGAAAAGCTTCTTTTAAATCAAATGAACCTTCAAGAAAGTAAGAAGTACTTGAGCTTGTTCATTATGATGTTTGTGGTCCTATGAAGACAAGGATACTTGGTGGTTTCCACTATTTTGTGAATTTTATTGATGATCACTCCAGAAAATTTGGGTGTACACTTTGATCACTCCACTATTTTGTTAGGCGTGTTCAAGCAATTTCAAGCTTAAGTTGAGGAAACTAGAAAGAAGTTGAAGTGTATTCGAATTGCCAATGGAGGTGAATACAAAGGTCCATTCCATTATTCTTTGCAAGCAGCAGGTATCAAACATAAGAGAACTCCACCAAAGACTCCATGGTTGAATGGCTTGGCGGAGAGGATGAATAGGACATTAGTGGAGAGAGTCAGATGTTTGCTTTCACAAGCCAGATTGCCTAAATCCTTTTAGGGTGAAGCTTTGAGTACGGTGGTTCATGTACTAAATGTTGGTCACTTGAAAAGGCTTTGGTAAAGTTTAGAGGGGGGTGAATAAACTTAACACTTAAAACTTTTGGAGTTAACAAACTCAAGAACTTCTTGACTGTTGATACTTGAGTCTGTGACACACTGATAGTTTCTTGTTGTTGAGTTTCTTGAATTTGTGTGCAGAATATATAAAAAATAAGCCTTATTACTTGTTGTTAAATATGATACCAAGTATTAGATACTCAGTAGTGTATGTGTGTGATTCAGTTGCTAGATTCAGTAGATTGATGTGTTAGATAAACTAAGTGCATAATATAAATGCAGAAAGTAAATAGGCAGATTTTATAGTGGTTCCAGGTGGTGTAATCCTGTCAGTCCACTCTTCTCCTATGATGTTGGAGGTAATTCACTAGAGATTCTTGAGGTACCTGTTTCAAAAATCGCTAAGTTGCTTGTCCTTCACCAATAACTATGGCTTCACAAATCGAACACTTGCAATGGTAGGATTCTTTGCTCAAAGTCTTCCACTTTGGTCCTTGAAGGGTAGGATTTCCTCTTCACCAGCTCCACCACAAACAACAGTCTTTCACACCCAAATATGCTTCACTGTCTTCAGTAGATTTCTTGTAAATGAAAGATTGAATCAAGTAAGTGATTCAGCTTTCAGCAGCTTGATCGAGGATGATATGATCAACAGACTTGATGTCTTCAAGTGTGCAAACTTGATGCAGCTTGAATGCAGATTACACTTGAAGAAGTTTCTTTGGATCAGAGCCTTATACTCAGTAGGGCCAGCAGGGTGTTTTTCTTGATCAGAAATTGAGGCTCAGGATTATCTGTATTTTTCTCTTGATGTTCATCACTTGTATCTCGAATTAGGAGTTCTCTATTTATAGGTAGGAATCCATGTGACTTATGTTTGAAATTCAAACATAGCCGTTTTGATTTATCTCCATCTTGACTTGCTTTTTCATTTGTTCTAGGGTGACACTATCAGATTCTTTTGGCGAGTCTACGATCTGTCCCACCTTTGACTTGATCCATTTGATAAAGGTGCGAATCTTTCCAACGTCCCTTTAATCTTAACCATTGATTTGTTTGATAAATAAGAGGTCATTAGTTGTCCCATTATTTGTAATCTTCCAATGTAACCTTTGAATAATCGAAATATGTGTCCAAAGAGTTCACGAGAACATAAGTCTGCCGATATACACATCGATGGTGATCCGTAATCTGTTGTGTTTAGATAACACTTCGCTTGCATCTTTTATCTAACATTTATTTATGAAGTTAGATTACACCTTTTTGCATATAACTAAGTTCCAATCACCACTTTACTTGTAGAACTTAGACCTTGTACACAAGGTATATGTAATCATTTTAGGTCATCACATACTTCCCTAAATTCTAATTCCATATCCTTGACTTTAAATACTAAGTTTGATCCCCTTAGCTTTCAATAAGCGATTTTGAGCCCTCAATCTTCTTGGAGTTTCTGATTAGTCTACATACTCGGCTACCCTCATCGATCTAGACTAGTCTATTTGATGTAAATCGGTGACCTTTTACGATGTTTGTTTGATCAAACCTATCTGAGGATAAAACTCTACTAAACCTATACATTTGATCTAGACATCTTTTTGCCGTTGCTCTATAACAGATAGTCTGGCACTCATCACTAAAACTTAATAATATGTCCAACAATTTCCCCCTTTTGGGTGATGATGCCAATACCCTCCTAACAGCAAAGCAAAAGGATTAAAAACAAAAACGGAACAAATATAGTCATATCTCATTATAATCAGTTGTTCAAAGGTATTACAGTCGAGATACAACAAATGATAGAACATATAAGGTATGCTTATCTATTGTCTTCTTTCTCTTTCTTCCCTTGCCTTTTCTGTTTGCTTTTGTTAGGCTCTTATCTCTCTGATCATTTCTCTCATCCATTCATTTTCAATCAGAGAGAAATTAATATGAGGATTAACTTCTTTCCACCAATTCCATGCTTCAGGAAGAGTAAGGTTGATCTGATGTACTCTGAAGCCTAAATGCGTGTAAACTTCCTTGAATTCATTAAGTGACTCCTTTGCTGATGTTGTAGGTAAACTCCTTCCATCTCTACCACCTCTTCCACCTCTACCACCTATATGTGCAGCCCTCATGGCTTTAACCCTTGCTTCCCAAAACTTGAGTCCCATAAAGGAATTGAGTCCCTCATGGAAACCTTTATGATAAGGTCTTCTTTTGCTGTTGTAGACCTTCTTGTATTCTCTAAGAAGATCATCAGTAAGTGGAAGTCTACCAGGTGCAGGCTCCCTAAAAGCATTAGTGTCATCTTCCCATCTTTTCTTAGCAAAGATTCTGGCAGCCTATTTTGCTACTGTTGTTTGGCTCTCTTCCCCCTTACTAACATCATCAACAAAACGGGACAGCATGCCATGTACACTTTCTTGTGTGAGCACTAGGTTGTTCAGTTGACCCTCCATAATTTCAGTCCTAGTGTCAACAGCTGTGATCCTTCCTTGCATTGTTTGCTCCAGTAGAGCTATCCTCTCAGTAATTTTAGGATCCAGTACAACAGGTTGCAGTGTCCCAGCAGATTCAGCCACAACAGGCTTAGGTGTCTCAGCAAGCTTATCAAGTTTCTGGTGAATGGATGTAAATTGTTCTTTCGGAAACTTGTCCTTCAGTGTATTTCCTTGCTTGATCCCCTTCACATCTTGAGCAAGGTCGGCAATAGCATATTGAGTGGAGGTTATATTGGAAAGCTTAGCAGTTTGATGCTTTCTTCATCTATTCTCCACTAAATTCATTAAGTCTTCAAATCTCTGCTCTTGCTGTCAAGTTGAGTTCTTAAATTTGCCATGTCATTTCGGCGATCCTTAACTCATTCAAAACCTCTCTTTGGTACTCCACCTGACCATATGTCAATGACTTTATCGGTGAGGCTCTTCTACATTGTATTGTGCCCCTTTGTCTGCGACAACCATGGCAAAGCTCATATATCCTTCTAGCGAGGGTTAGGTCCTTGGAATTCCTCCAGGACTAGGATCAAGAGCGAGTTCTTCCAAAGGTACAGCTGCTGTTGAGGTTCATCATCAATAGTTTCATCCTCGAGGCACTTGAAACTCCTCATCATCTTTGTACTCATAGTCCAAAGAATGCTGCTCATCCTCATCAAACTGCGGCAGATCTGCAGACCGTCTTTCCCTACAAAGTGGTCTTGTCTCAAGTAGGCTCCCTCTGGCTGACTGTTCAATAACAACTTGGCGAGGGGTTTCCTCCAAGCCCATAGTTAGTTCCAACCTATGTCCAGGTGTTGTTTGTACCTCAGCAACCTATACCTCCTGTTCCAACCTCTGTTCATGTGCTGTTTGAACCTCAACAGCCTGAACCTCCAGTTCCGACCTTTGTCCAGGTGATGTTTGTACCTCAGCAACCTGTACCTCCTGTTCCAACCATTGTTCAGGTGTTGTTTGTGCCACAACAACCTGTATAGGGAATACATCTATATTCTCTTTTTGAAATTCCCTAATATCAGAAATCCTTCTTAGAAAATTTGCAGCCTTGGTTAGAGTGTCCTCAGTGTCAATCCAGTCTTGATATTGAATTGAATCCTTATAACTGACATCAGTAGACTAGGGTAAAGTGTCTATCTCACCAACCATCAGTATGCTCAGCAAGTTCTTCAACAAATAAAGTGTCTATCTCACCAACCATCCTGTTTGCACCAATAGATATTCCCTCATTGATTTGTTCCTCTAGATCATCCATGGTGAGATCCTCTAGATCCTCATTCATTTGTTCAGTTTGTTGCCTCTCAATGGCTTTTCCAAAGACCTGATGACTTCTCTACTCTTGGTTCAATAATCATAGCGATTCCACGAGACTCCTCCTGGACCCGGAGGGGTGATCATCACTGTAATCAAATGATGAAGAGTCATCACGCTGTCTTATTCATCTCTAGGATCTCCGAATTTGATACCCTCTTCCTTCTTTTGTTGATCAACGAGATCCATCAATCTAGCTTCCCGGCAAAGAGGTATCAACGAGATCTAATAAGTTTTCCACTCTCAATTTTTCAAAAGCCCATTCTTCAAATCATCATTGGTTCTGTGGTGGCTTTTGTCTTTTGTAGAATCCAAACTTCCATTGGAAATAATCACCACCAAGCTGGAGCCTTGGATCAACATACTCTTCTTTCTTCTTTTTCTCTTGTCTTTCAAAGGGCATGGTTGGCTTTACGGGAGCTGTCATCCACTTTCTTTGACCTCCAAAGGTCTCAACCAAGCAAAGTCATAGTCTCTTCTCTGAGATGCTTCAGGTCGAGAGGTTGCTCGGGTTGTATGTTAGTGCCTACTACCTCCATCCTGCATCCACACTTGCTTCCTCGACTTACATGCTCATCGGCAGGGTTAGCAGCAGACTGCTCTTGCCCCTGACTTCTTGCAAAACTTGCAGGGTCTTGTACCAGTGTCTCAATTTCCACAGCAGGAGCAGACTCAGTAGTCTGCTATGGTTCTTCACCAAGTTGCTCAACCACAACTTTATCTGAGCCAAGAGGGTGGCGACCTTTGCGAGGGAGGATTCAGTAGCTTCTACAACAGGCTCAGGGTTAGTAGTCTGCTGTGATTCTCCAGTAGGATGCTCAATAACAACCTCTACATCCTCAGTAGGCTTGATAATTGTTAAGGGCTCAGCCTCAATAGCCTCTCCTACTTCTTCTTATTCTTCTTCTTCTTGTTGCCTTTGAGCCTCCAAAGTTTTCAATTGCTTCCCTTTGCCATGTTTCCTTTTCTTGGAAATCTCTTTCATTCATTTGGATAGTTGTTCAGATTCAATCTCAGTAGACTTCCTCTTTCTACTGGCTTCCTTCTGTTGCTCCTTCAAGATTTCAGCAACAGTCTTCTTCTTTGCAACTACAGCAGGGTCAGTAACCTCAATTTCAACTGGACCCTCAGCAGACTCGGTAGTCTGTGTTGTTTGCTTTCTTGTCTTTCTAGGCTTTAGCAATTCTGTAATTTTTCTTGTATCAGCAGCCTTTCTCTTTTCAGTAACTTTCTTCGGTGCAGCAGGTTTAACAACTTTCTTGACCTGCTCACCACCAGCATCATCATCTCAACCATTATTATCACTTTGTGTGGCCTCATCATCCACATATTCATCATCATCCAAACCATGGATAGGATAGTCAATTTATTTCTTGTATCTGGATTTATTTAACTTTTCAGGTGCAACATCAGCAATTCCCAAATGATTCAGCAGGGCCTGAACCATCAATCCCAAAGCTAAAGCTTTGGATTTCATTGTCCCTTCTTTTTCTTCTTTTGTTACCTTCTTCATGTAGTGGACAAAGAATCCAGCCCAATCAAACTTCATGCTTCTGCAAATGATCATTAGCAGTTCTATTTTGGGTCCTGATAAAGTATCCATGCTTCCAATGAGTCCTAAGATATTCTTTGCAATAATCTTGCTCATCAGGTTGTATTCATAACCAATATACTTCACATTAATGCCATTGTTTTAAGAAAAAGATGAAGAAGATATCTTACAAATCTGTGTTCACACAGTGTATACGCAGAGAAGATTAGTCTGAGTTTGAAAGTAACTTATGTGTATAGGTCTGTATATATAACAGAGAGTAGTGGTTAGAAACTGTCAGACCACGTACTATAGCATTAATCATGATTAAAGTTTGAATAAATGGGATCTTTACACGTGGCCCATTACTTATCCATAAATGTTTGTAACCATTCATCCGTGTAACCGCAGTTATAAAGATAGAATAAATATCCCGCCGTTTGCTTTTTGACTTTTGTAAGTTTGACTGTGTAACGTTTCCTTCAGCAGCCTTGTCATCAGTAGACTTGGCTCAAGTGACTCTTGACAAAAGTCTCGTGACCTCTTTGTGAGTTACTCTGTTTGATGTTTAATTCATTTTGTTTTGTCCAACTGATAATACAAGATGAAGTTTAATACCAATGACTGATTTGTGAAGTGAGCTCACCCAACAGAACAAAGACCAATCCCCTTGGCAACTTCATTTGCTCAATTGTCCAAACGTAAGTACATGGAATTGTTGATACCAATGACTAATCTACTAAGTGAGCTCACCCAACATAGCAAAGACTAATCCCCTTGGTGAATTCCAGTACACTGCTGATCAAAGATGTATCATTCAACTTTTATAATTCCAAGTTCAGTCCTTAGTTTAGCAAATCTTTCACTATCCAGTGGTTTAATGAAAATATCAGCAAGTTGATCTTCTGTAGGGATATACAAAACCACCACATCTTTCTTTTCAACATGATCTCTTATAAAGTGATATCTCACATCAATATGCTTGGTTCTTGAGTGAAAAACAAGATTTTCTGTGATTGCAATTGCACTTGTGTTGTCACACATTATTGGAATTTCTCTTTCTTCAATTCCATAATCCCTTAATTGTTATCTTAACCACAATATTTGTGCATAGCAACTTTCAGCAGCAATGTACTCAGCTTCAGCAGTGGAAGTTGATATAGGGTTATGTTTCTTGCTAAACCAGGAAACTAGTCTATTTCCCATTAACTGACAGGTTCCTGTGGTGCTTTTTCTATCAATCTTGCATCCAGCATAATCTGAATATGAGTAGGATATAACCTTGAAACTTCCATCTTTTGAATACCATATCCCTACTCCCAAAGTCTCTTTTAGATACTTGAGAACTCTTTTTTTCCTGCACCTAAATGACTTTCTTTATGTTTTGATTGAAATCTTGCACAAACACCCAGAGCAAAGGATATATCAGTCTCTTTGGCGATGAAGGTCTGATGTAGATCGCCTATCATCCTTCCAGTATAAGGTCCGATCAACATATTTACCTTCTTTGTCTTCATCCAATCTAATATATGTGCTCATAGGAGTTGATACCTTAGTCTTTGTTTTCCATACCAAATTTTTTGATAACTCCTTGGTATAATTGGTTTGATGAATGAAGATTCCATCTTTCATCTGTTTGACTTGCAATCCCAAAAAGTAGTTCATTTCTCCCATCATACTCATTTGGAATTTACTCTTCATTAGATTTGCAAACTTCTCACATAGCAATTCATTTTCGTAACCAAAGATTATGTCATCAACATAAATCTGCATGCAGCAGGTCTTTGTTCCTTTATTGATTCTGAAAAGAGTCTTGTCAATGGTGCCTTTTGTAAAACCATTGTCCATCAAGAATTGAGATAGTGTCTCATACCATGATCTTGTGCTTGTTTCAAACTATAAAGTGCTTTGTTGAGTATGTACACTTTATCTTCTTGATCTTTGACTTCAAATATAGGAGGTTGCTGAACATAGACCTCCCCTTCCAGAATGCCATTCAAAAATGCACTTTTGACATCCATTTGATATACTTTGAAGTTTTTATATGCAGCATATGCCAAGAATAATCTTATAGATTTCAATCATGCAACAGGTGCATATGTCTCATCAAAATATATTCCTTCTGCTTGAGAATAACCTTTTGCTACTAGTCTGGCCTTATTCCTCACAATTGTACCAGATTCATCTAGTTTGTTTCTATATACCCATTTTGTTCCAATTATATTTGCATGATTAAGCCTTTCCACTAGTGTCTAAACTTGATTTCTTTCAAATTCATTCAACTCTTCTTGCATGGCAATTATCCAATCTGGATCTGAAATTGCTTCTTCAACAACTTTAGGTTCCATTTGAGATAGAAAACATGTAAACATTGCTTCTAATTGTCTTCTAGTCCTCACACCTTTTGTTGTATGTTGCCAATAACTTCTTCAAAGAGGTGATCCCTTAACCATTATGGATTCGGTTAGATTGATTCTCGTGAACATCATCTTCAAGCTGGTCTCATTGTTTCTTCAATAGGGGTTGAGAAGATCCTTCAATCGCTTGATTGTTGCATCGATGAGTGTTACCAAGCGAGGTGTTCAAAAGAGGCGATGTCGTAAACTTTTAAGTCATTAAACCTTTCCAAAACTTCAACACATTACGGATCAGTGACTTGTTGATTCTCAGCAAGTTCTGAAGCTTCATCTTCTATTCCAGTAAACTTAGGTTCATCAAATACAACATGTATTGTTTCCTCATGCTTCAGTGTCCTTTTATTCAGTACCCTAAATGCCTCTATGACTGAAGAATATCCCAAGAAAATTCCTTCATCGGATTTTGGTTGGAATGTCTTCAATTGTTCCTTATGATTCAAGATAAAACACTTGCTTCCAAATGGATGGAAATAAGATATATTAGGTTTTTTTCCATTCCAAATCTCATAAGGTGTTTTCAGCAGCTTCTTGTTCACTGAGGTTCTATTTTGTGTATAGCATGCTGTATTAACTACTTCAGTCCAATATCTTTCAGGTAGCAATGCTTCATAAATCATAGTTCTTCCTGCTTCTTTTAGAGTTCTGTTTCTTCTTTCAAAGAACCCTATTTTCTTTGAGGTGTACCAATAAAGCGACAAGTTGATGTAGTACACCATTCTGTTCACAATATTCTCTTATAACTTTATTGAGAAATTCAGTACCCTTATCTGATCTGATTTTCACTACTGTCAAACTTTTCTCATTTTGTAATCTCTTCAAAAGTTCAGGCATCTTTTGAAGTGTTTCACTATTCTTGTTCATGAATATCACCCAAGTGTACCTTGAATAGTCATCCACAACCACTAAGGTATATTTCTTTCCTGTTACACTTTTTGGTGTAACTGGTTGATTACCGCCTAAACCTATCCCTGAGAACGGCGCCAGAAATCTGACAGACGTTTCCTGGGTTAAACGATTCTAACCGGCAGTGTACCGGGTCAAATTGTAGTGCTAGTATGGTGAATCAGAGTATCGTATCCACAGGGAACTTGGTAATTTCTTTTACGTGTGGTTAAACACCAAAGAGCTGTTATTGACTCGATCTAAATCGCAATTTTATAACACAGATCACTACTATTCTAGTCAACATAAAATAAATACGTAATTTAAAAGTTATTCTAATATAATATATATAGATATATAAATATATATAGATGTACATAAATTGCAAAGTATATATATAGATATAAATATATAGATACCAATATATTAAATGTGATATTTTTAGAATCGGCCAAAACTTATATAATTGGTTTATACGATCTTTTCGATTAATTGAAATGTGTTCGATCTCTCCTTTTATTTTAGGTCCAATTGAGTAAGTGAAGCGGTGCACTCTGAGGTAAACAATTCCTCCTCACACGAGCGTATGAAATTGTCATATGTCCATTGCATCGATCCAAGGTCCACAAATCATTCGGTAAACGAATTAATCTGAACAGGTCCGAGTACAAATCTACCTTTAGATAAAAGGAGTCAATCCGTTCGTCAAACGGTCAATTTTATTTTAAAGGCTCCGGTTGTCAAGGCCGGACGATTTAACTTTCGGTTTAAGTTTCAATTAAAGCGATGATTTAACATTATTACGATCTCGAGTACAAATTATAATAAAATTCATTTCTCCCAAAACAAATTTACCCCGGGTAGGAAATTGGATTCCGTTATCACGTTGTTTACACGGCCAATTTTACCTCCGGTTTTTCTATCTTTTATTTCATATCCGACGATTCACAGGCGTCAATTCATAATTAGATTATGAATTCCTCGGATCTATTAAATATGTCAATACGAATACGATCAAAATAGAAAAAGATTCAATTAACTCAATTTTAGTCATTTTAACTTAACAACATTTCTTTAACGAAAAGATCGAAATAAAACCGATTACATAGTTTTGGCCAGTATTATATTTAGCCTAAAAACATTATAACAACAAAAAATATAAAAACAAACATAAATACTTAAGAAAAGTTACCCGAATACGGCAGTTGATTTAGAAATCGTATCTTCCGGACATTACAACTTCTTTAGCAAAACCGACTTCCGAGATTTTCCCGAGCATTACAACGACACTAAAACTACATTATTACGGCGTAAGGCCTTATTTACAACTACTACTAAAAATTAAAAAGACAAGAAAAAGAGAGAGGAGAGGAGAATATATATATGATATGGTTTATATATATTTGGTACACTCCTCTGTTTCTCGATGAGCTTCTATATATAGGCAAAGTGGCAAAGGCCGGACCGGTCCGGTATTAGGCCGGCTCGGTCTGGACTAATGATGATCCCCACTAACTTGATCACTCCAGCATGTGCGTTGGAGATATTTATTTTTATATATAATTATTAAACTTCTAAAATTCATATCTCGAGTTCTGGATCTCCAAAATTGCAAACGAAATGCCAAAATTAAGATCTCGAGAAACTCTACAACTTTCATGAAGGACTCTTCTCCAGATAACGCTTTCTTGATAACCTCGTGTTCCTCCGAAGCTTTTACGGAATTTTTATTAATCCAAATCAATTAGCCACTTGATCACTTGTTTTAAGTTGTAGACCTCCAATCTTCATAATTTAAATTGCATTGGAAAACTCTCGGAAAAATCTACAACTTTCGTGAAGAACACTTTTCCGAAAATATCATTTTGATGAGTCATTCGTTTGTTGAAGACACTTCTCAATTATTACTTATCCAGATTAGTTTGGCCACTTATCCACTTAAGCTTTTCAATTGACCATTTAAACTTGTGGCACTCTCTAAATCATTCCGGAGATATGATTAAACTTCAATATGTCGATTCTCGGGTCTTGGTTTATAAATCTGCAATAAAATACCACAAATACCCACGTAAATCTGACACGACACTCCGATTTACTAAAATCGGTACAAAATTACAACTTTTTATTATTATTATTACTAAATACTCTAAATTATAAAGATTAACATTTTATATCATAATTTCATATATTTTATATAGAATTCGTTGATAAAACATAATAATATAACGTATTTTTAATCATATAAAAATAATACATCAAATTACTCCCCACTTAGCTTTTGATCGTCCTCGAGCAAAAATAAGCGGTAATAAAAGATAGTATAATTTTCAGATTATATTGTATATTGTCAATATTATAAATATATTATCTATCTTAATTTAAAATCTTAAGAAGACAAAAAGAGTATATAACTGAAATAACTTAAACATTAAATATTATTTAGATAAAATTATATATGTAATACTTAAGAAGTATAAATAAAATTTCAGAATTATTTTTAATCGCAACTATTATGAAATTCTGGAATCGGAAACTTCGGTAAAGTAGTCGACAAAAATGGCTTATAAAAGATGTTGGTTAATCGGAAAAAAAGGGAAATCAAAAAGAGAAAGAGGCAAGTCGTACGTACCTACATCTTTATTTTTTTGAAAAAAACATAATCTTGATTTAATAGCATCTTTTTTCAGATTTTCTCTTCTTCTTCTTTTTTTTTTTTTTTTTCAAAATTAAGAACTTAAAAGCGTGAGTGTGTGTAGAAAATCAAACTTACAGGCATTGCTTCATCAAGATTGATCGGAGTACTACTCTTTCGATCGAAAATTACAAGTCCGGTTTCCTTAAACTTGTAATAATTCCTGAGATCTTATGATTCAACTTTTCCTCTTTCAATTTATCTTGTGCCTTCATTCCCAGCAATAGGACATTTCTTGATAATACCCTAGCTGGACTACTATCATCAGGCAATCGGGAGCTTACTTACCTCATAGTGATATAGGACATTTCGTGATAATACCCTACTCACTCCAATCATTGGTAGCTACAACCGATTTGTTCTTTTTATTTTTAAGTTGTTAATCACAGATAAGGAAGATACCTGATATTTGATTAATTCTGTGTAAATATGGTGCTTCGTTCTTAATTCTTTTATAGAATATTAATATATCCGAACTTATTACCAAAATCGACTATGTTGCAAGTGTCATGAGGTAAGATCGAATATACTACTATTTATCTAATCTTTCCAATCTCAGCATATACCAAAATTTAGCTTTTATGTCTCCATCTCTTTTTATAAGTACGTACAAACTTGCGGTATTTCAAGGAAATGTAGACCAAAATAGCTAAAGCTCGGTTATTTAATCACAATTGACAATTTCGAGTGAGGTCTTGATCACTCTAATCAAGGCTGAGGTAGGTTATTTGGCTATAGTTATATTTTGTGGTGCCAAAATCAATAAACTTAATCCAATTCCAAACTCATAATTCAGTATTGAAAATGATTCTAAAAATTTTACTTATAAATATCAACATACTTATATAATTTTATAAAAACAATATCTAATATTAATTACTTAATTATATAAACTTAAAATCTTATTAAAATCTAAATTAGACATATAATATAATTATTATTTTTGACTAATTTTAGAAAATTTTAATGAATTTTCTAACCTAACTCTACTCCCACTTATTTAAGTGGCATCGTCCGATGTTCAATAAGTAGTAATTAAGTAGGTTGAAAATAAAATTAAAATTATCTATTAACGTTATTTTTCTGATTTTATTTTAGCGTATACTAATTATATCATTAAATAAAAAACAAATAACTTAAAAAACTAAGACATATATATTAAACAAGATACATTATTATAAACTGAAAAGAAAAACTTAACTTAACTAAATTAACTTCAAACTTAATTTTTAACTTAACTTATTAAAACTTAAATAACACCAACAAACAACTCTCTATATAGTAGACGAACAACCCGGTGTATCAACCGGTAGCAAACCAAACCGACTATCTCTAGACGGAAAAATCTCATCCGTCTCCAACTCTTCCACTCCATTAATAAGAATACACAAACGCGAGATCATCCATGAATTAGGCATAGGTTTCCCCCTACTACCTCTGGCTATTGCAAAGTCCGACACATTTCTCTGAATCAACATACCCCAGTCAACAAATTCACCAAATGCCAATGCATAGAGCAGAAGCATTTCTTCTTCAGAAAGGCTAGCAAAATCCCAGGTGGGATAAACTCTAGAATTTATAAAATGCTTCCACGCCTTTAGATGTGGAAGTAAAGCTCGTGTTGACATGTCGTGATTTGTATCAAAAAGCGGGAACAGACATTGGAAAGACTCGTGTACTTTATTCAAATGATTGTATGCATTGTCTAGTCCCCATTTTATTTCAAAATCTTTGCATCAGAATGCTTGGTGGTATTTCAAAGAGTTGATTTATAATAGATGAAGAGAAGGGAACAGCCACTCCTCTTACCATGACGATTTGTGTAGACTCTATCGCGAACGTTGAAAGTAGGGCGAGTAAAATTCCCTTACAACCGTAATATTAACTCGCCTCGTGGTGTACTTACAAATTTCTTCCATCCACAACTACGGATCATAGTTTTCCCCACCGATCGAGCTTATCTAAATTTAAACCTTTCTCCAATAGATTGGAGAATTTGCAAAACGATTGTGTAGAATGGTATTCTCGTTAGAAGCTTGAGATTCCGGATGATCCGGTGTATCAGGCTCGTAAGAATTAACCGACGGTGAGGAGTGGTTCGACATATTTAAAACTGATAAAAAAACAAAAGAAGGAAAGTTGAAGACAGTGAAAAGATGAGCAATTGTTTGCCTCTCCTTTACTTCCTTAAATAGAGAAAAAAACTTACGTGTGTGCATTAGACGGACTCAAAAATGACTCATCCTTGTGTTCTTCACGGCCCGGTCCGGGAAAATGCCGGCTCGGTCCGGCCTCATCTTGCTTTTACTGAGGGGACAGAGGTAAAAGACAACTTGAGTTTTGTTTTTTTACTTCACGTGTGAAATTTTGGTGATCTTTTGAAGCAACTTGATTTTGATTAATTGATTTTGTTACGAACGGATAAAACGACACATTATATTTTTCGAAAATGACTTAATACAAAAATTATTTTTGGGTTTTTTATAGTTTTTATGAAAATGAAACCGATTTAAAATACAAACCAAATTTTAATAAACGACTGATAAAATCAAACTAAACGAAAAAATGAAAACAAACCAATAGTTAAATGACAAAAGTCGAATGCAATGAAATGTGTAGTAAACATGTTTAATCAATCATTAAAATTCAATCTTCATCATAGTCTTCCTCCGGATCAACTTGAAAACTCGAACTCGAAACGATCGAGAAGGCGATGGTCGAATCGTAGTCGTGGTCCTCGATGAACTATCAAGACCCATCGAACTCATGCCGGTCGTGACATGTGCAAACTCAGTGAATCCTCCCAACTCGACATCATTTGGTCTCTCGAACACTGTTAAAATACACTGCCCCACTAGATTGGCTTCCAAAAGGATATGACGATGGATGAAAGCTCGACGGTGGTGGAATAGGTGTTTCCCGCGTGGTAAGGTATAAGAATCGATCGACAAGGTGGATAGGCGGGATCATCAAAGTAGGATTACGAAGCAAGCGCCGTTCCTTCTTAAACCTCTACGAATATCATCACACCAACGCTTAGTACTCTCAATGAATAAAGCCACATTGGCTTGACCACGTGCAACATCGTCACTAAAGATTGAAACATGTCATATGTGATAGTGTTGGAGAAAGGAGTTTGTTGAGGTGACTAGAAAAAGATGGAAAAGAAGAAGATGTAAAAGCGGTGGAGTCGGGTGAGTTTGACGTCTTCTAAGCAAAGAGCTAATACTACCATCCGGAAGACTAGTCAAACTAGGTCCAATCGATTTCCATCGCCCCAGAGATAACTTGTCATTAGGCAGGAATGGTACTCCCAACCTACGACATAAATCGAGAGATAAAACAAGGGAAGTATAGATGACTCCACAGTGCAGCGATGACAATACTCTCAAAAATTCTTTTAAACATGACCTTTCCAACATCCACTTTAACATCATTTACCATTGCCCAAGCAATACAAACATCTTCCTTTCCAAAAAAGCGTATGTTTACTAGAAGGATAGAGATTATGGCTAATAAATCTTTTAATTGCCCTCAAACCTCTAAAGCAGTTCCGTAATTAAACCGATTTTCAACCCACACCGCGGTCGGGTCAAAAGCGATCCTGGCTCTCGGGATCTGCTCAAAACTAGCAGGATCATCTAAATTATAAACTACCTGTAATCCTCCTCATCAGAAAAACCTCAACTCCTAAGATTGCATTAATGATGGTCAAGTTAAAAGGAATATTTTCGCTCGTAAGGGTACAGTTTCCGATCGAGTAAGTCGTTTCTTCTTCGACAAAGTAGATAAAACCGAATAAAACTCGCTACTATAGTCGTGTTAATCTCCCCTTCCCTTCTCGCCGCCAAATCTAACCACCGACGCTTTCTAAAGATATTCTTAACTTCATCACCTAAGTCATCCAAGTCTAATCCTTTTCAACAGTAACATCACACTTACTATAAATTTTCTTATATGCTTTCTTAGCCTCAGGTGATGCGGTTGTTTCAAAACTTACTGACTTCCTCCTCGGGTGATAAAATTATGTACTTACGACAGGAGTTGAAATTGGAATTTTGATTTTCTCTTTTAGAGACTCTAGTACTCGACTCAACCATTCTACGATATTGGTAATGCCAATCAACAACAAAAGCAACAACAAAAACAACAAAAAATAAAATGTCACAACACACTCAAAAATCAAAACAGTTGAAATTAATCTAAAAATTATGAAAAATACGAAATTGACAACTAAATAAACTAGATTATACCTTATAGTGTAGAAAACGTTGAAAAGTAGGCCGGAAAAGTGCTAAAGTCGCCGGAATGAATGGAGCTTGTTTTTGTTCCTTTTTGAATTTTTTAAATTTGTGTAGAAGAGAAGAGATGAAAAGAGGAAGAAATCAAGTAGTGGTAGTGTGAGAGGTGAATTTTTGTGGAAGAATTGAAAAAAAATTCGAGTGGTGGGGTTTGGGTGTGTGGGGTGCGGCTGTTGGAAGAATTAGGGAAGAAGAAGAGGAAAAAGAGGTCCCCGTCTTTTTTATGATTTTCGACCCCGGACCGGTCCGGTATTAAGGCCGGATCGGTCCGTGAACAAAGTTTTCTTTTTTTTTTTTTTTTTTCGATTTTTTATGATTTTTGAATAAAACTTATTCTAATAAAACTTAATTAAAGTCTTAAAAATAAGTTTATAAAATTTTCTTAAAATAAAATTTAAAGGAACTTTTATAATTTTATAACAATTTCTAAAAATTTAATACAATCTTTATAACACTTTAATAAAAAGCTTATAAAAATTAAATAAATTTATATCAACTCTTATAAAACGTTTAAATTAAAGCTAAAAAAACAACTTTTATAAAATTTTTATAAAACTCCTCAAATTTTTATAAAGATCCATTTATAAAATTCTCAGAAGTTATGTGAAAAATTTATAAAATAAAATAAAGGACTCGAAACTTAAGGGGTTCCTGACTCTTCGATTTCTAAATCTTCTAAAGTTCTGATATAACGCTCAATCAACCTAACTCCTAAAAACGAGGCATTTGAATTATCTCTGAATTCCATCGGGATTTTCGGATAACCACCTAATCGTTCCCTTCCTAACAATATTCAAACACTCATCACGGGATTTGGTTGTGTTTTTCCCACGGCGTCCAACATGTTCACTTTTTCCACAGATTCTCGTGATCTCATTAGAAACTTTGCCCCTTCTTTTTATCGCACTTCTTGATGTTCCATTACATACTTCTCTCAATCTGATCTCTCTCAACAATTTCTTGTTTTGTTCAAAAACTAAAGCTTCTATAGAAAACGCGACATCTTTATCAAGGCCTAATTTCAAAAGTAAAATAAAAACTCCTATTCTATCTAAAAGACATCCAGGTTCTTTTACGCTCTATCCGTAAAAAGACTAAAAGAGTTTAAACATAATTAAAATTACAGAAAAGTAGAGTAAAGATAGATAGCACCTGGTATTTGGCTGATTTCAATTTCTCTGCTTTTCAGTTTTTCATTTTTCCTCTGCTTTTTCAATTTGTCGGGGGATCAATCAGTAGCATTATTTCTTCTTTCAGTTTGATTCCTTCTCCTCCACAAATAACTTTACTGTGTCCATTGGCTATAAAAGTTGTATTTCCATCGCTTAGTCCAATGACTCAGCTTTGTAAATCCGTGTTACTTTAAATGGACTGCCCATCTTGATTTAAGCTTACCTCGAAACAACTTCAAACGTGAATTGTACAAAAGCACTCGATCACCTACATGGAACTCACGCTTAAAGATTCTCTTATCATGGAAAGACTTCGTGCGTTCCTTGTAGATTCGAGCGTTTTCATAAGAATCGAGACGAAATTCTTCTAGTTTTGTCAATTGAAGCAATCTATGATCACCGACAGCCTTAGGATCGAAATTTAGAAATCTAATAGCCCAGAAGGCTCGGTGTTCTAACTCAACTGAGAGATGACATGACTTACCAAAGACTAGCTTATAGGAGAACAACCAATTGGTGTTTTAAAAGTCGCATCTCGCACGCCCATAACGCATCGACTAATTTAATTGCCCGAGCTTTTACGATTTGAATCAACTGTTTTTTCCACGATTCTTTTGATCTCTATTTGACACCTCTACCACGACCCTTTGGTTTTGCGGATGATAGGCGTTCTAGTTTATGTGTTACTCCATATTTCTCAACTAACTTAGTAAATGGTCTATTACAAAAGTGTGAACCTCTATCGCTAATGATCGCCTTGGAATGCCATATCTAGTGAATATGTTCTTTTAAGGAATCGTATGACAACCTTGGTATCATTAGTGGGAAGAGCTTCACTTTCTACCCATTTTGAAACATAATCTACCATTACAAGAATAAATCTTTTTCCAAACGATATAGAAAAGGTCCCATGAAATCTATACCCCAAACATCAAATAACTCACATTCTAAAATAGGTTGCATAGGCATTTCATGTTTTTTAGATACATTTCCCCATTTTTGACAAGATTCACAAGATTTAGCATACTTATAAGCATCTTTATATAGTGTAGGCCAATAAAAACCACATTGTAAAACTTAAAAGCAGTTTTCCATCCTCCATGATGACCTCCTGCCTCACGATCATGACAAAACGATAAAATACTTAAAATTTCATTATCAGGCACACATTTTCTAATTATCCCATCCGAACATTTACGGAAAAGGTCTGGTTCCTCCCAGTAATAAAATTTTAAGTCGTAAAAGAATTTCTTTTTCTGTTGCCAAGTCCAATGAGACGGAATATAATCACAGGTTAAGTAATTAATGATATCTCCAAACCAAGGTGACATTTCCTTAGAAGGAATTCTATCTTTTAATAATTGCATGGTTGAAGGAGTATCTATTCTAAATAGTTGTTCATCAGGAAATGAATCTTTAATTTCATTCCCTATCTCTTCCTCAATCTCCCATTCTACTTAGATGATCTGCTACTACATTTTCACTTCCTTTTTTATCTTTAATTTCAATATCAAATTCTTGAAGTAGGAGAATCCATCTAAGAAGGCGTGGTTTTGCATCCTTCTTACTCGATTAAATACTTCAGAGTTGAATGGTGCTGTAGACTATTACCTTAGAACCAACAATATACGATCTAAACTTATCTAAGGCAAAAATTACAGCCAACAGCTTCTTTTTTCAGTAGTTGCATAATTGTCGATTTGCGTTTAATGTATGGGATGCATAGTAAATAGCTTTGAGAATTTTGTTATACCTTTGACCTAAAACAGCTCCTACAAACTAAATCACTAGCATCACACATAATCTCAAAGGTAAACTCCATCCTGGTGCTACCATCTCGTGCAAGAATCAACTTTGCTTTTAAGGTCTTAAATGCTTCCATACATTTACTATCAAAGTTAAAAGGTACTTCTTTTTCAAGTAAATGACTTAGAGGCTTTGCTATCTTTGAAAAATCTGCAATAAATCTCCTATAAAATCCTGCATGTCCAAGAAATCCTCTTAGAGTCCTTAGATTAACTGGTGGCGGTAATTTTTCAATCACCTCGACTTTAGCTTTATCAACTTCAATTCCTATTTCAGAGATTCTATGACCTAGAACAATTCCTTCTGATACCATTAAATGACATTTTTCCCAGTTTAGAACTAAATTGGTATCCTCACAACGTTGTAAAACTCTTTCTAAGTGCAACAAACATTTACCAAAAGAATCTCCATAAACACTAAAGTCGTCCATAAAAATTTCTAAGAATTTCTCAACCATATCGTAAAATATAGACATCATACATCTTTGAAACGAAAGCAGAGCATTACATAAACCAAACGGCATTCTTTTATACGCAAAGTTCTATAAGGACAAGTGAAAGTAGTCTTTTCCTATCTCCTATTTGCAATGAAAATCAGTAAATAACCTCGAATAACCATCTAAGAAAGCAGAATACTTATGACCACTTAAACGTTCCAACATTTGAACTATGAATGGAAGCGGATGATGATCTTTCTTAGTATGATCATTTAGTTTTCTAAAGTCAATGCACATTCGATAACTGTAATCTCCCTTGTTGGAATCCATTCATTCTTATCATTCTCTTTCACCGTGAAACCTCCTTTCTTTGGTACAACTTGAGTTGGACTCACCCATTCACTATCTCGATATAGGAAAAATTATTCCCATTTCTAATAGCTTAATGACCTCTTTCTTAACGATTAATCAGAATTCGGGTTGAGGCGGCGTTATGTTGAATACAAGGTTTAGCATCTTCTTTCAAAATTATCTTATGAACACAAATCTCAGGGCTAATACCTCGAATATCGGCAAATTGTCCATCCAAAAGCTTTCTTATGCTTCCTTAACATTCTTATTAATTGATCTTCTCTTCGCTTTCGCTTAAAGTTGATGAAATAATAATCGGTAATAGATTATCGGCTTCTAGAAAAGCATATTTGATTTAAGGTAACGGTTTCAATTCGCATTCTTCGCGGATCTTCTATTGATGATTTAAGAACCGGTCCTTCTAGTTCTAACTCCAAATACTTATGCCATGGTGGCTTAAAAGTAAAGCTTCCTTTATCTAGAGAAAGGATTATCTCTTTCATTTCAATGTATTCCTCATCTTCTTTATAGATAGACGAGTTAAGCATTCTTCTAATCTGTCTTCAAAAGTTGGTAATCGATTATCATAGATGAATGAATATCTTCTATAAAAGAACATGATTCTCGTGATGTATATGGATGGTTCATAGCTTTGAAAATATTGAAAGCAACTTCATCTTCATTGACTCTCAAAATTAACTCTCCTTTATGAACATCGATTAAAGTTCTTCCTGTAGCTAGAAATGGACGACCTAGAATAAGAGGCGTGAATATCCTTCTTCCATTTCCATAACTACAAAATCTTTGGAAAATAGAATTTGTCTACTTTAACCAAGACATCCTTAATCATTCCTTTAGGGTACTTAATCGATCTATCTCGCCATTTGAGTCATTTCGATCTTAGTAAGCTTTCCTATGCCTAGCTTTTTATAATCCTCATAAGACATGAGATTTATACTAGCTCCAAGATCACATAAGACTTTCTTTAAAAGAAATCCTCCAATTTCACATGGAATCGTAAAACTTCCGGGATCTTTCAGTTTAGGTGGTAACTTATCTCATGAATTGCAGAACATTCTTCATTTAGGCATATATTCTCATATTCCTCTAATTTTTCTTATTTGATAGTATATCTTTTTGAAACTTTCCATATAAGGTATATTAATCAGAGCTTCAATAATGAGGATATTAACATGAAGATGACGAAAAGTATCAAGGAAACGAGCATACTTCTTATCGCTTTTGCCTTTTTGATTTGATCTTTAGGAGGGTAGGGTAAAGATTCTAAATCTATAACCTTTGGCTCCTTAGTCAATTTCTCTTTTCCTTTTCCTTAAACCTTTGAGTATTACTTAGTCGCCATGTTTGAGTTCTTGAATTTTTTCCTTTAAATTGTTCCCCTGAATCAATCTCTACTTGATTTTTCGGTTCTTCCTGTTTCTCATTTATTCTAACATGTTCTTTGAATAAATTTCTTAAATCTTTATCCATAGGGTCTTTCAAAATCCTAGGATTTTTACCCAATTTTCACCTTCATTTTCGGGTTCCAAACTTTATTCCTTTTCAAGAAATTATCTATAATTTCTTCTTCCTCATCGATGAATTCAATTTCATCTTTAGTTTCATCATTCTTTCCATCTAAATCATTTTCTACTTCATTATTCCCAAAGTTTTCTACTCCATTGCTTCCACTAAGCTTCCTACTTCTCGTAACCACAACATTTACCTCTCTTGGGTTTCATCGGTGTTGCTTGGTAATCCTCCTGGGTCTCATTGTTGTTACGTTCACCTTCCCTACTCAAATGATCTTCCATATTTCTCAATGAGGCTTCTATTGTTCTCATTCGGTATCATGTCCACTCATAGATGTTTTTATTGTACTCATATCTTTAGTGGTGAACCAATAGAAGTCATCATTGTTTCCATATTCTTAGCTTGAGTAGATACTACACCCATCATATTTTCCATTAGTTTTTCCCATTTTTCAACTCCTTCAGCAGTTGAGTTGAACTCGATTTCTTGGTATACTTTGAGTGGTATGTTGAGGATAGGATCTTGGTAATGATTGTAAATTCGATTAGATGTATTTTCTTGATAAACTTGGTTATTATTCCTATATGGGATTTGGATATGGCGGTTGTCCTGGCTTACTAGGGTTTTCAGACCATCGATAAGTAGGATGATCTCTTCTAATAGCATTAAACGAGTTTGAGTATGCATTGTTCAAATTCCTATGCTGCTGAAGAAAACTCACCTCCTCTCTTGAATATCCTGTTGGTTCTTCACTCCCTAATGCCACATTATCATGACTTGAGTATTCATTTGGTGTACTATTTTCTGAATTTTGGTTCTTATTCTGTTGTAAACCATCAAATTTCCTACTCAAATTCTCCAAGTGTGCTAGAACTTCCGTATTAGACGTACATTCTCCTGCAAAAGCTACTTTTCTGGTGCTAGAACCGGTTTCCCACATTCTGTTATTTTTGGAAATCTTTTTCTATAGCATCAGAGCTGTTTGAGCTTCACTCATCATTAACGAACCACCACATGCATGATCTACATCGCTGACGTGAGTCTTTTCTCAATTTACTTACGTAAGAGTTGAATTTGCATATCTAAGGAATAACCATGATCGGGACACGCTCTTAACAATTTTTAAACCTTTCCCACGCATTCCCAAGAGTTTCCTCAGATCCTTGTCTAAAGTTAGCAACCTCGACTTTTAATTCCAAATTTCGTCAGAGTGAAATATTGTTTTGAAATTCAGTTTGAATCTCCTCCCAACTAGTAAGTGAATGATGTGGAAGAGACATAAACCAATCTCGGCTCGTCCTTTTAAAAAAAAAGGAAACATAGTCATTCTCGTTAATTCCTTTATGAGCACCTTGACTTTTGGTCAGATTGCCTGATTCTTCAAAAGATAGAGATGATGATGTGGATCTTCATCATCCTCTCCTAGGAATTGGGCTCTTGCGTCAATTAAACCAAAAGATGAGACTTAATTTCAAATTATTTCGCCTCCTTCATTAGGTAAAAGTATGTGATTATTAGTCTGGTTTCTCCTTACGGTTTGATCACGAGATAGGTCTCGGTTTGGTGGATTATTACGATTATTACGGTTCCGATTTTGATTATTTCTATTATTATTATTATTATTATTAGGGTTAACAGGGTTTTGTCCATGCCCTAGAGCATGTTCGACCTCTTGTTCGGGTGTTTCATCACCGATTTTGACCATTCTCGTATTTCTGTTTGAAGATGATTCTTGGTCGATTTCACGACTAGTATGACCGCGTTTACTCTCTACTCTTAAGCGCCTTTCGTAAGTGTTTATGTCGGGCTTATAAGGAATGAGAGGGTCTTACCACTTACGGTCATCAACTAACGAAAATAGAAAATAACACTAAATTGATAGTAGTAAAATTGGTAATTTTCCTAAAAGGTAACAACCAACGAAAAATAAAATAGAAATGAGATAAGAAAAGTGTTGACTTATTCTAGAATTTTGAGCTAATACAAGTAGTAACCATAGACACATAAAAAGAAATTAGCGACGTTCCCGCAACGGCGCCAAAAAGCCGATTACCGCTAAACCTATCCTCGAGAACGGCGCCGAAATCGTGCAGACGTTTCGGGTTAAACGATTCTAACCGGCAAAGTGTACCGGGTCAAATTGTAGTGCTAGTATGGTGAATCGAGTATCGTATCCACAGGAACTTGGTAATTTCTTTTACGTGTGGTTAAACACCAAAAGAGTCATTATTATTGACTCGATCTAAATCGCAATTTTATAACACAGATCACTACTATTCTAGTCAACATAAAATAAATACGTAATTTAAAAGTTATTCTAATATAATATATATAGATATATAAATATATATAGATGTACATAAATTGCAAAGTATATATATAGATATAAATATATAGATACCAATATATTAAATGATATTTTTAGAGAATGGCCAAAACTTATATAATTGGTTTATACGATCTTTTCGATTAATTGAAATGTGTTCGATCTCTCCTTTTATTTTAGGTCCAATTGAGTAAGTGAAACGGTGCACTCCTGAGGTAAACAATTCCTCCTCACACGAGCGTATGAAATTGTCATATGTCCATTGCATCACCCAAGGTCCACAATCATTACGGTAAACGAATTAATCGAACAGTCCCAGTACAAATCTACCTTTAGATAAAAGGAGTCAATCCGTTCGTCAAACGGTCAATTTTATTTTAAAGGCTCCGGTTGTCAAGGCCGGACGATTTAACTTTCCGGTTTAAGTTTCAATTAAACTGATGATTTAACATTATTATGATCTCGAGTACAAATTATAATAAAATTCATTTCTCCCAAAACAAATTTACCCCCGGGTAGGAAATTGGATTCCGTTATCACGTTGTTTACACGGCCAATTTTACCCTCCGGTTTTTCTATCTTTTATTTCATATCCTGATTACGAGGCGTCAATTCATAATTAGATTATGAATTCCTCAGATCTATTAAATATGTCAATACGAATACGATCAAAATAGAAAAAGATTCAATTAACTCAATTTTAGTCATTTTAACTTAACAACATTTCTTTAACGAAAAGATCGAAATAAAACCGATTACATAGTTTTGGCCAGTATTATATTTAGCCTAAAAACATTATAACAACAAAAAAATATAAAACAAACATAAATACTTAAGAAAAGTTACCCGAATACGGCAGTTGATTTAGAAATCGTATCTTCCGGACATTACAACTTCTTTAGCAAAACCGACTTCCGAGATTTTCCCGAGCATTACAACGACACTAAAACTACATTATTACGGCGTAAGGCCTTATTTACAACTACTACTAAAAATTAAAAAAGAAAGAAAAGAGAGAGGAGAGGAGAATATATATATGATATGGTTTATATATATTTGGTACACTCCCTACTCTTCTCTCGATGAGCTTCTATATATAGGCAAAGTGGCAAAGGCCGGACCGGTCCGGTATTAGGCCGGCTCGGTCCGGACTAATGATGATCCCCACTAACTTGATCACTCCAGCATGTGCGTTGGAGATATTTATTTTTATATATAATTATTAAACTTCTAAAATTCATATCTCGAGTTCTGGATCTCCAAAAATTGCAAACGAAATGCCAAAATTAAGATCTCGAGAAACTCTACAACTTTCATGAAGGACTCTTCTCCAGATAACGCTTTCTTGATAACCTCGTGTTCCTCCGAAGCTTTTACGGAATTTTTATTAATCCAAATCAATTAGCCACTTGATCACTGTTTAAGTTGTAGACCTCCAATCTTCATAATTTAAATTGCATTGGAAAACTCTCGGAAAAATCTACAACTTTCGTGAAGAACACTTTTTCTGAAAATATCATTTTGATGAGCCATTCGTTTGTTGAAGACACTTCTCAATTATTACTTATCCAGATTGGTTGGCCACTTATCCACTTAAGCTTTTCAATTGACCATTTAAACTTGTGGCACTCTCTAAATCATTCCAGAGATATGATTAAACTTCAATATGTCGATTCTCGGGGTCTTGGTTTATAAATCTGCAATAAAATACCACAAATACCCACGTAAAAATCGACACGACACTCCGATTTACTAAAATCGGTACAAAATTACAACTTTTTATTATTATTATTACTAAATACTCTAAATTATAAAGATTAACATTTTATATCATAATTTCATATATTTTATATAGAATTCGTTGATAAAACATAATAATATAACGTATTTTTAATCATATAAAAATAATACATCACTGGTCCAAATAGATCCATATGCATCAGCTCCAAAACTCTTTTAGTTGATCGCTTAGCTTTGATTTGAAGCTTGATTTTGTCTATTTACCTTGCTGACATGCATCACATATAGCATCCTTTTTGAATGTGATCTCAGGTAAACCAATCACCAGTTTCTTCTTCCCCAACTGATTGATATCATCAAAATTTATATGATTCAACTTCTTATGCCATAACCAATTAAGTTCTGACTTGGTATGCACAATCAGGCATGTTTCTGGAACAGCAATAGACCAATCCACAACATCCATGTTTTGTTGTCTTCTTCCAGCTAACACAACTTGATCATCTCTTTCACTAATGACAATACATGTTTTTTGTCAAAAGTGACCTTGTATCCCATGTCACAAAACTGTCCAGTGCTCAGTAGGTTGTAGTCCAGTCCTTCAACATATGCAACATTCATGATTGATAATCCATTTCTCACAAGTGTGCCATATCCTCTTGTGTATCCAGGTATATTCTTGTTGCCAAAATTCACTATTGGACCATCCTTTGCCACAAAGCTTGACAAACAGAGCTTATTCTTTGTCAAATGTCTAGAACATCCACTGTCAAAGTACCAGACACCCTACAAAACAAAGTTAGTTCATTTTAGGTACCCTAACCTGTTTGGGTCCATAATGATCAGTGGTAAGCAAGACCCTTTGGTAAGTTTCCATAAGGTCTTCTTTGAAAGGTATCATACTTTGGTTCATACATGTACTCTACACATCCATAAGGTCTAACAAATGGTTGTGTAGGATTCACATATGCTTTCTGGCCTTTTGGAATATAATGTTGTTTAATGTGATTTCTTTTGTTAGAAGCACTAGGATAACCATAGGTTTGATGTCTGTTAGGAACAGCCCAGTAATATGAAGTCTGCTGAGGTCTTGTATAAGTCCTCTGTTGAGCCCTCTGTTGATTCCATTGCTTAGGTTTTACCCTAGCAGCATGGTTATATCTGTTGTTTCTAGCATTGGGTGCAGGAATATTTCAATCATCATCAGTAGGGAACAATCTACCTTTCCCCCTGAGATAAGTATCCCTTGAATGATTAGCATTTTTGGATTTAGGATTCTTATCCTTGGAATTTTTCTGGTTTTTCCCTTTTTGTGGTCCGGCAGACTTGGTAGCAGGTCTGCTATCAGTAGGTTTAAAAGGCACAGCAGTCCTATTTTTAGATTCATTCTTTTTATTAAGAGCTGTTGACTTCCTTGACTTCTGATTTTTCTTCCTTGAAGCTTTCTCAGTAGGTTTTACTGCCTCAGCAACCCTTTTGGGTGTTGGATCTTGTGCAGGCACAAAATTAGGACCAATTTCGGTACTAGGTTCAGTGACATTACTGGATCCACTCTTATTGGATTGTTGAGTTACATATCCAAGCCCTATTCTATCACCATAAGGCTTTACAGATTTGAATGCAGTGGAGGAACAAGATGGTTCGGCCAGACTCGGTGACTCATCGAATGTACAAAGCAGGCTTATCTTGATTCTCGTCTAACTTCTTTTCCTATCCTTTGAGAACTCTCAATTCAAACATTTAATCTTTCAACTTCTGATTGAAGAGCTTCTTTGTCAGCCTTCACAATCTCATAACCAGATTGTATTGTCCTTAGTTGATTAAGGATGGCATCCAAAGTTTCTTCATTGTCAGAATTTTTAGGATTTGAAAACCACAAGTTGATTCACAATCACTTCCAGCATGAGTTTGAATAGATACAGAATTGTATACCTCATATGTTTCATCCATATTTTCTATTAAAGCATAATCCTCCATCTCAAAGAACAAGTGCAAAGATCATGATTCCTTTCCTTTCTCGATTCTACTTCATATCTTGATTCATATTCAGCCAACCATAGCTTTCTTGCGGATCTTCTTTGTTGGCTCTTGGTCTTCAGTAGGTCTGGACAATTAGGTCTGAAATGTCCAGGTTTTTTGCAATTAAAGCAAAGATAATCATGTTCCTTTTTCTGTTTTAATTCAGGACAATCAGGTTAGAAGTGTCCTGGTTTCTTGCAATGATAGCACAAGTAATCATTATCTTTCTTTGATTCATCCTTCTTCTTTTCACTGAATTTCTTTGTGAAATTCCTTGGAGAACCTTTCCTAATTTCATCATTCTGATTTTCTTGCTCAGTAGGGCAATCTACTCTTGCATCTCATCCAGTAGATTATCTTGAGCTCCTGATGTTTCCTCTTGATGTGAAGCAGCCAATGCAGTGGTCTTTGGCTCTTCTTTTTCAGTCTCAAGCACAAGCTTTTTGCTAAATTCATAAGCCTTAAGATCTAAAAACAGTTTGAAGGTGTCTTCTTCATGCAAACTCCTTATTTCTTCTATGGCAGTCACCTTCATCTCCCAAACTTCTTTTGCAGGTAATGCTTCCAAGATTTTTGAGTTGATTTCTTCATGTGAGTACTTCACACTCAGTAGGGTGAGTTCATCCATGATTGCATTGAATCTTGATTTCATTTGTTCAATGGTCTTATTTGGTTTCATTTTGAACTCCTAGAACTTCTTCTTTGCCACACTGATCTTGTTCTTTTTGATTGCATCAGTGCCTTCACAGATTAATTGCAACTTATCCCAAAGTTCCTTTGCAGTCTTGCAATATTTCACCTTCATATACATATTGCTATCCAAAGTTCTGTATATAATATCAATAGCAATATTGTTGAGATTTGCTCTTTTTCTATCTTCAGCAGGTCATTCCCTTTTTGGTTTTGGAATGTACTGTGTCTCATCTCCCACTGTTACTGACTTGGTAATCTCTAGTGGTCCATCTGCCAGCACATCCATCATTTCATCATGTGTTGCCGCTAGATAAGCCTGCATAAGACGTTTATACTCATCAAAACGATCAAAAGAACACATCAACATTGTTCTAGCATACTGGTTGTTATCCATGATGCAAGGCTTTGAAAATCAGAAACTTGAAAAAGTTTTCAAAGTATTTTCACAAGCACAACAAGTAGGATTACTTCAGAACAGAAGCACTGCTCCGATACCAATTGTTGGTCCCTTGAAAAGGCTTTGGTTAATTTTAGATGGGGGTGAATAAACTTAACACTTAAAACTTTTGGAGTTAACAAACTCAGCAACATCAGCAGTCTGCTGATACTTTAGTATTCTGCTGACACTCAGTAGTCTGCTGACTGTTGAGTTTACTGAATTTGTGCAGCGGAATATATCAAAAATTAAGCCTTATTACTTGTTGTTAAATATGATACCAAGTATTAGATACTCAGTAGTGTATGTGTGTGATTCAGTTGCTAGATTCAGTAGATTGATGTGTTAGATAAACTAAGTACAGAATATAAATGCAGAAAGTAAATAGGCAGATTTTATAGTGGTTCCAGGTGGTGTAATCATGTCAGTCCACTCTTCTCCTAGTGATGTTGGAGGTAATTCACTAGAGATTCTTGAGGTAGCTGTTACAAAAATCCCTAAGTTGCTTGTCCTTCACCAATAACTATGGCTTCACAAACTGAACACTTGGAACAGGTAGGATTGCTGCTCCAAAGTCTTCCACTGGTCCTTGAAGGGTAGGATTGCCTCTTCACCAGCTCCACCACAAACAACAGTCTTTCACACCCAAAGATGCTTCACTGTCTTCAGTAGATTTCATGTAAAAGAAAGATTGAATCAAGTAAGTGATTCAGCTTTCAGTAGCTTGATCAGGATGATATGATCAGCAGCTTGATGTCTTTAAGTGTGTAAACTTGATGCAGCTTGAATGCAGATTACACTTGAAGAAGTTTACTGGATCAGTAGCCTTATGCTCAGTAGGGTCAGCAGGGTGTTTTTCTTGATCAGAAATTGAGGCTCAGGATTATCTGTATTTTTCTCTTGATGTTCATCACTTGTATCTGAATTAGGAGTTCTCTGTTTATAGGTAGGAATCCTTGTGACTTATGTTTGAAATTCAAACATAGCCGTTTCGGATTTGTCTCCATCTTGACTTGCTTTTTCTCGATTGTTCTAGGGTGACACTATCGATTCCTTTTGACGATTCACGATGTCGTCACCCTTTGACTTGATCCATTGGATAAAGGTCTAAATCTTTCCAACGTCCCTTTAATCTTAACCATTGATTTGTTTGATAAATCAGAGGTTGTTAGATGTCCCTTTATTTGTAATCTTCCAATGTAACCTTTGAATAATCGAAATATGTGTCAAAGAGTTCTTGAGAACATAAGTCTCACGATATACACATCGATGGTGATCCATTATCTCTTTGTGTTTAGAAAACACTTCAAATAAATTGTCTTTTATCTAACTTTTATTTATGAAGTTAGATTACACTTTTTTGCATATAACTAAGTTCCAATCATGGCTTTACTTGTGGAACTTAGACCTTGTACACAATGTATATGTAATCAGTTTAGGTCATCACAGACTTCCCTAATTTCTGATTCCATATCCTTGACTTTAAATACTATGTTTGATCCCTTAGCCTTCAATAACTGAGTTTGAGCCCTCAACCTTCAGTTTTCAGTAGGTTCCTGATTAGTCTACAGACTCAGCTACCCTACTGATCTAGACTAGTCTGTTGATGTAAGTCAACTGACCTTTTACAGTGCTTGTTTGATCAAACCAATACAAGATCAAACTCTAATAAACCTATACATTTGATCTAGACATCTTTTTGCCTTTGCTCTATAACAGATAGTCTGGCACTCCTCACTAAAACTTAAAAATAAGTCCAACACTAAATTTGTCTCCATGTGTTCCTTTGCCTAATGTTGTTCCTCTAAAAATATGGTCAGGTAATGATGTATCTTACCATTCTTTACGTGTTTTTGGTTGTAAAGCTTATGTTCACATTCCTAAAGATGAGTGGTCTAGGCTTGATGCTAAGACTAAACAGTGTATTTTTCTAGGCTATGATCTAGATGAGTTTGGGTACAAATTTTATGATCCCGTTGACAAGAAAGTGATTAGAAGCTAAGATGTTGTGTTTGCAGAGAATGAGACTTTGTTGGATGTTGATAAAAATCAGAGTTCAACACCTCAGGCTGGTGATGGTTCAGCTGACTTGAAGATATTTTCTCCTGCACCTATGAGGAATCATGGTGCAACTGATGACCAGGGTAATCAGTAGGATGATGTAGATGATGCAGTTGATTTTGATCAGAACATTCATGATGATATGATTGAGGAACCAGTACCAGATGAGGCTCCACCAGTTATTCTCATGAGATCTACTAGAGAGATAACCTTTCTAGAAGATATCCATTGACTGAGTATGTTTTGCTCTTAGACAGTGGAGAGCCTGAATGTTTTGAGGAGGCCGTGGATGGTGAACATAAAGATAAATGGCTTCATGCTATGAAAGATGAGATGGAGTCTTTGCATGACAATCACACATATGAGTTGGTGAAATTGCCTAAGAGGAAGAAAGCTTTGAAGAATAAGTAGGTCATCAGAATTAAGAACGAAGACAGTAATTCTACACCTCGATATAAGGCAAGATTAGTAGTCAAAGGTTTTGGTCAGAAAAAGGGCATTGATTTTGGTGAGCTTTTCTCTCATATTGTGAAAATGTCTTCTATACGGATTGTTCATGGCTTGGCAGCTAGTCTTGATTTGGAGGTTGAGCAGATGGATGTTAAAACATATTTTCTTCATTGTGATTTGGAAGAAGACATCTACATGGAGCAGCCAGAGGGTTTTTAGGTGAAAGTAAAGGAGAATCTTATGTGCAAGTTAAAGAAGAGTCTTTATGGGTTGAAGCAAGCGCCTAGGCAGTGGTATAAGAAATTTGAGTCCGTCATGAGGGAGCAGGGCTACTAGAAGACTACTTCATATCATTGCGTGTTTATTAGCAGATTCTCAAAGGATGATTTTATCATTCTTTTACTTTATGTTGATGATATTTTGATCCTTGGCATGAATGCTTCAAGGATTGACAGGTTGAAGCAGCAGTTAAGAAAGTCTTTTGCAATAAAATACATGGGCCATGCAAAGTATATTTTAAGGATGCAGATTAATCTTGACAGAGAGGCCGGGAAAATTTATTTGTCACAAGAGAAGTATATAAAGAAGGTGCTTCAGAGATTTAGCATGAGTGATGTATGCCATGGTATGATAAAATCATCCTCTGAGAAGGTGCTTCAATGTCTAGTCCACTTGTATCACATTTTAAGTTGAGTATCAAACAGTGTCCTTCTAGCGTTGATGAAAAGGAAAAGATGCATAAGGTCCCATATGCTTCAGCAGTGGGTAGTTTGATGTATGCCATGGTATGTCCTAGACCAGACATAGCTTATATAGTTGGTAAGGTCATGAATATTCTTTATAATCCTAGTAGAGAGCATCGGAATGCTGTGAAATTGATTATGAGATATGTCAGGGGTACTACAGATTTATGCCTTACTTTTGGTGGTGAAAAACCGGTGTTGGTTGGTTTCACTGATTCTGATATGACTGGAGATGTTGATTCTTACAAATCTACTTCTGGATATTTGTTTAAATTTGTAGGGGGCTGTGTAATGGCAGTCGATGTTGAAAAAATATGTTGCACTTTCAACTACTGAAGCTGAGTATATTACAGCAACTGAAGCATGTACAGAGTTGTTGTGGATGAAGAAGTTTCTCTAGGAGCTTGGTTTGAAGCAAGATCAGTATGGGTTACTTTGTGATAGCCAGAGTGCTATTCATCTTGGTAAGAATGCATCTTTTCATTCTAGGACCAAGCATATTGATGTTCGTTATCATTGGATTCGGGATGTGTTAGAGTTGAAGTTGCTAGCACTTGAAAAAGTGCACACGGATAACAATGGTGTGGATATGTTGACAAAAGCATTGACAAGGGAGAAGCTTGAGAAATTTCGTTCTATTGTGGGAATGAAGATTTCCTCCACAGTGTCGTGAGAGGGAGATTTGTTGGGTAGATCACTACTTTGTGGAGCCCAATCCACTAAATAATAGAAAAATAAATAAGGAAAAAAATATGTGGCAAGTATTATTTAAGGGAACAAGCTAGGTTATTTTTACCTAATATTTTCTAATCTTCACAATAAAAGGAGAGGCAAAAGGAGGAAAACATCGTAGGATTTTTGGTGTTGCAACAGTCTCTTTCCGGCGACGATCGGGCATCTAAAATGACTCCGATCGGCACAAAATTTGGAGGGCTTGTTTGTCTCTCCTTCTTCTTCAATCTGAATGGTGAAATTTTCATTTCAACTGTTCAATCTACGGCAATAAGGCGCCGACCTGACTGCTGCATTTCTACTGCGTTTTTTGTGATATTTTTCCACAACTCTTTTATTTTGCATTCTTAGTTGATGCTTTGGTGTAGTTGAGTAAGTTTATGTGTTTGGAACACTTTTGTATCATCTTTTCTTGATTAGTGGAGATTTTGTGGGTCTCGGCCTCATGGTTTTTACTCTCTCACATCGAGAGGGGTTTTCCTCGTTAAAATTGTTGTGTTGATTTTCTTGTGTTTTCGTTTCACTTTATTTGTGATTTATCTTCGTTGGGGCTGCCTCATCTAATTTCATTGCATGTCATTGGGAAGACTTTATGTGTATTAGTACGTGTGGTATTGCGGTTGTTTGTTTTCCCAACAAAGAATATAAAAGCAAAGAAGAGAGATACACGCTGGAATTCATATGAAGGTCTCTCTTCTTTGTATTCATATTCATATATTGCAAATTAACATTTTAGGTAATTGTGTAACTTTTACATTTCTCAAACTTATAATAGTAATAAGTACAAAACACAAGATGACATACAACATAAATGTTAATTTATATGTGTGCATGCGTGGTGGGTGCATGTTGTGGGCACGCAGCATGCATGTGTGTGTGCATGTGTATGTGTGGATGTATATAAGAGTGTGTGTATCCACACACATATATTAATATGTATATTTCACGTCATTTGTATTTGTACTTCTTACCATTTTAAGTTTGAGAAATCACAAAAATTTCACTATTACCTAAAATGTTAAAATTTCTATATAAGAATATAAAAACAAAGAAGAGAGATAACCGCAAAGTATTCATATAATTAAAGTGTCAAAAACTGTATCACAATATTCAAAGCAACCTTAAGGGATACATGTGCAATTCTTGTTTTTCCTTGTAGTCTAAAGGATGACAAAATTTTAAACAGGTACTAATCTGGAAAAATGTTGGACTATAAAAACCCTAAGTGATAATTCAACACTTCAAAAATAAACAAACATCGTTCAATCAAAAAAGAAACGAAAATCAACACCATGGCCAAATACAGTTTTTTGCGCTTCATTCACATTGAGTATATTTGGGCTGGTGATGTGTAACATTTATATGATAAAAATTACGATGTTTTATATACGTTATCGACTCTTTTTATATAAAATATAATAAAATATAACGATAATCTTATAAAATATTAATAGCTATGAATAAATCTAAATACCATAAAAATCTAGTAAAAAATGATAAAAGTTATAAATTTTGTACCGGGTTAATAACCGGAGTGTCGTGGTCGATTCACGGGTATTTTTGGTATTTTACAGACCTTAGGTAAACCAAGACCCCAGAGTGACGACATTTTGTGGAGTAAAATCATATCTTTTGAAGGAATAAAGGAAGTGCCACGAGATTTAAAGTTCAAGTGGACCAATGATTCGTGACGCCATATCAAGTTATATTTTCAACGAACAAATGACCCAGCAAAAAGGCATTTTCTGAAAAAGAAGTCTTCATGGAAGTTATAGATCTCCTCAAGAGCTTTCCAACGCGATATTGAATTATGTCATTTGGAGATCCAGAGCTCAAGTTATGATTTTATCAAGTTTCGGATTAAGATTGAAAAAATCTATCCGGATCGATCCGATTTACCTCGGATCGATCCGAGGAGGCATAATGATTATCCAAGATGTGGCCTGCGCAGAGAATATCCTGGGATAATATTTTTATTCCCGGATCGATCCGGCCCTTTTCGGATCGATCCGCAAGGAAAAATTGCCTATAAAAAAGGGCAAAGATTGCAGCACACATGAGGGGTACCAAATATATTTCTTTTACCTCTTTCTAGTAGTAGTAGTATGTATATATATAGGCCTTATGCCATAAATAAAGTAGTATCGTCATAATGCTCGAGAAATTATCGAGAAGATCAATGTTGTTGAAGTTGTTGTAGCATCCGCATTTAATACATCTTTCCGATCCAATCGTTGTAATCGGGTAAAATTTCTAAAGTATTTATGTTTATTATGTTTGTTTTTTATCTTTTTCGTATAATGTTAGTAGGCTAAATCTAATAACTAGCCAAAGTTATGTAATCGCTTTATTTCGATCTTTTTCGTAAAGGAATGTTGTCTAAGTAAAATTGAATAAAAATTGAGTTAATTGAATCTTTTTCTATTGATAAAGTTTGACTTGAAAGAATTCATAATCTAATTATGAATTGACGCTCGTAATTAAGTTATGAACTCGTTGATAGAAAAACCGGAGGGTAAAAATGGCCGAGTGAAAACGTGACAACGGAATCCAGTTTCTATTCGGGGCGATTTGTCCTAAAAAGATAAATCTTATTAAAATTTGTACTCAAGATCGTAATAATGTTAAAATCATCGCTAATTGAAACTTAAACCGAAAGTTGAATCGCCCGGCCTTGACAACCGGAACCTTTAAATAAAATTGACCGCTTGACTAACGGAATGACTCCTTTTATTCAAAGGTAGAATCGCACGGGACCGCTCGTAAAAACCGTAATAGCTTGTGGATTTGGATCGATGACAATGGACATATGACAATTTCATACGCTAATGTGAGGACGAATTGTTAACCTTAGAGTACACCGTTTCATTTACTCAATTGAAACCTAAAGATCGAGCACATTCCATTCACTGAAAAGATCGTATAAATCAATTATATAAACTTTGGCTAGTTCTCTAATAATATATTTGGCATCTATATATTTATATCTATATATATATACTTTGCAACTTATGCACATCTATATATATTTATATATCTATATATATTATATTAGAATAAAATTTTAATTTACGTATTTATTTTATGTTGACTAGAATAGTAGTGATCTGTGTTATAAAATTGCGGTTTAGATCGAGTTAATAAAAGCTCTTTGGTGTTTAACCACACTTAGAAGAATTACAAAGTTCCCTGAGGATACGATACTCGACTCACCATACTAGCACTACGCTTTGACCCGATACATCGTCGGTTAAGGACTCGGTATTAGCACTAGAAAAGGCCACGTCGTTTTTTTCCGGCGCCGCTGTCGGGAACGACGCTAATTTCTTTTTTGTGTCTATGGTTACTACTTGTATTAGCTCAAAATTCTCGAGAATAAGTCAACACTTTTCTTATCTCATTTCTAATTTTATTTTCATCAGTACTTACCTTATAGGTAAGTTACCAAATTTTACTACTATCAATTTCGTGTTATTTTCTAATTTCGTTAGTTGATGACCGTATGGTAAGGCCCCACTCACTCCTTATAAGCCTCGACATAAACACTTACGAAAAGGCGCTTAAGAGTAGAGAGAAAACGTGGTCATACTAGTCGTGAAATCCCGACTAATCATCTTCAAACAGTAAATACGAGAATGGTCAAATCATGATGAAACACCGAACAAGGGTCGAACATGCTCAAGGGCATGGACAAAACCCCGTTAACCTTAATAATCAAAATAATAATAATAATAGAAATAATCGTAATCGGAACCGTAATAATCGTGAATAACCCAAGAAACCCAAGGCCTATCTCGTGACCAAACCATAAGAAGAAATCGACTAATAATCCCATACTTTTACCTAATGAAGGAGTTTAATAATTTCGAGATTAAATCTCATCTTTTGGTTTAATTGACGCAAGAGCCCAATTCTAGGAGAAGATGATGAAGATCCGCATCATCATCTCTATCTTTTGAAGAACTATGCAATACTGACCAAAAGTCAAGTGTGCTCACAAGGAATTAACAAGGATGACTATGTTTCTTTTTCTCTAAAAGGACGAGCCCGAGATTGGTTTATGTCTCTTCCACATCATTCACTTACAAGTTGGGAGGAGATTCAAACTGAATTTCAAACAATACTTCACTCCCGGACGGAATTTGGAATTAAAAGTCGAGGTTGCTAATTTTAGACAAGGATCTCAAGAAACGCTTGGGAATGCGTGGGAAAGATTTAAAAATTACTAAGAGCGTGTCCCGACCATGGTTATTCCTTAGACATGTAAATTCAACTTTTCTCGTCAGTAAATTAAGAAAAGATTCACGGCCGATGTAGACCATGCATGTGGTGGTTCTTTAATGATGAGTGAAGCTCAATTAGTTTACGATGCCATAGAAAAGATTTCCAAAATAATGAATGTGGGAAACGGTTCTAGCACCGTAAAAGTAGCTTTTGGCAGAGAATGTACGCCTAATACGGAAGTTCTAGCACATTTAGAAAATTTGAGTAGGAAATTTGATGGATTACAAATGTAATAAGAACCAAAGTTCGTAAAATAGTGCACCAACCGAATACTCAAATCGAGGATAAAATACCACTAGTGGATTGAAGAACCGATGTGATGCTCAAGAGAGGAGGTGAGTTTTTTCAAAGAAAGATAGAAATTTAAACAATGCTTATTCAAACTCGCTCAATGCTATTAGAAGAGATCACCCTACTTATCGATGGTCCAAAACCCTAGCAAGCAAGGACAACCGCCGTGATCCAGCTTCCATATAGAACTTGAATAATAATCAAGTTTATCAAGAAAACACATCTAATCGTAATTTACAATCATTACCTAGATCCTATCCTCAACATACCACTCAAAGTATACCAAGAACTCAAAGTTCAACTCAACGCAGAAGGAGTTGAAAAATGGGAAAAACTAATGGAAAATATGATGGGTGTAGTATCTACTCAAGCTAAAAATATAGAAACGATGGTGACTTCTATTGGTACAAATACTAAGGACATGAGTTCAATGAAAACATCTATGAGTGGACATGATACCAGGATGAGAACGATAGAAGCCTCATTAAGGAATATGGAAGATCATTTGAGTAGACAGTGAACGTAATAACAAAGCAGACTCCCGTGAGGATTACCAAGTAACACTGAAAGGAACCCAAGAGAGGTAAATGTTGTAGTTACGAGAAGTAGGAAGCTCAGTGGAAGTAATGGAATTGAAAACCTTGGGAATAATGAAGTAGAAGATGACTTAGATGTTAAGAATGATAAAGATGAACTTGAATTTACAGACGAGGAAGAAGAAATTATAGACAATTTCTTAAAAAGAAATAAAAGTTCGGAACCTGAAAGTGAAAGGGAAAATTGGGTAAAAATCCCTAAGATTCTGAAAGATCCCATGGATAAAGATTTAAGGACTTTATTTAAGGAACACATTAGAATGGAAGAAAATGAAAACAAGGATGAAAAACATGAAGAAATGAAGGAATCTGAAGTAGAGATTGATTCAGGGAACAATTTAAAAGAAAGAATTCAAGAACCTGAAACATGGCGACTGAGTAATACTCAAAGGTTTAAGGAAAAGGAAAAGAGAAATCGACAAAGGAGCCAAAGGTCATAGATTTAGAATCTTTACCTTACCCTCCTAAAGATCAAATCAAAAAGGCAAAACCGATAAGAAGTATGCTCGTTTCTCGACACTTTTCGTCATATTCAAGTTAATATCCTCATTATCAAGCTTTGATTAATATACTGCTTTATGGAAAATTTCTAAAAGAAATTCACAAACAAGAAAAATTAGAGGAATATGAGAATATATGCCTAAATGAAGAATGTTCCGCAATTTGCAACATAAGTTACCACCTAAACCGAAAGATCGTGTAGTTTTACCATTCCGTGTGAAATTGGAGGATTTTGTTTAAGAAGGTCTTATGTGATCTAGAGCAAGTATAAATCTCATGTCTTATGAGGATTATAGAAAGTTAGGCATAGGAAAGCTTACTAAGATCGAAATGACTCGCAAATGGCAGATAGATCGATTAAGTACCCTAAAGGAATTATAAAGGACATATTGGTTAAAGTAGACAAATTCTATTTTCCAAAGACTTTGTAGTTATGGAAATGGAAGACGGTTATTCAAAGCGCCTCTCATTCTAGGTCGCCCATTTCTAGCTACAGGAAGAACTTTAATCGATGTTCGTAAAGGAGAATTAATCTTAAGAGTCAATGAAGACGGTTACTTTCAATATTTTCAAAGCTATGAATCATGCATCAACGTAATCATGTTTTTTATGTAAGATATTCATTCTCGCCTATGATAATCGCTACCAACTTTTGAAGACAGATTAGAAGAATGCTTAACTTTGTCTATCTATAAAGAAGATGAGGAAGACATTGAAATGAAAGAGATAATTCTTTCTTTAGATACGTAAAGTTTTACCTTTAAGCCACCATGGCATAAGCACTTGAATTAGAACTAGAAGGACCATTTAAATCGTCAATAAGATCCGCCAAAGAACCTGGACTTGAAACCATTACCTTTAAATCAAATATGCTTTTCTTGAAATCGATAATCTATTACCAATTATTATTTCATCGCTTTAATCGAGCAACAAGAAGATCAATTACTTGGAATGTTGAAAAAGCATAAGAAAGCTTTTGGATGGACAAATGTCGATATTCGAGGTATTAGCCCCGAGATTTGCGCTCATAAGATAATTTCAAGGAAGATGCTAAGCCTTGTATTCAACCGCAACGCCGCTCAACCCAAATTTGCGTTAATTGTTAAGAAAGAGGTCATTAAGTCGTTAGAGATGGGAATAATTTTTCCCATATCGATAGTGAACGGGTAAGTCCAACTCAAGTGGTACCAAAGAAAGGAGGTTTCACAAAGGAAAGAAAATGATAGAAATGAATGGATTCCAACAAGAGAAATTACAGGATATCGAATGTGCATTGATTTTAGGAAACTAAATGATCATACTAAGAAAGATCATCATCCACTTCCATTCATAGTTCAAATGTTGGAACGGTTAAGTGGTCATAAATATTATCGCTTCTTAGATGGTTATTCAGATATTTACTGATTTTCATTGCAAAGCAGAGATAGGAAAAGACTACTTTCACTTGTCCTTATGGAACTTTTATGTATAAAAGAATGCCGCTTGGTTTATGTAATGCTCCAAACACGCTTTCAAAGATGCATGATGGCTATATTTTCTCGATATGGTTGAGAAATTCTTGGAAATTTTTATGGACGACTTTAGTGTTTACGGAGATTCTTTTGGTAAATGTTTATCGACTTAGAAAGAGTGTTGCAACGTCATGAGGATACCAATTTAGTTTTAAATTGGGAGAAATGTCATTTAATGGTATCAAGGAATTGTTCTAGGCCATAGAATCTCTCAAATAGAATTGAAGTTGATAAAGCTAAGGTTGAAGTAATTGAAAAGTTACCACCACCGCTAATCTAAGGACTCGAGAGGATTTCTTGGACATGCAGGATTTTATAGAAGATTTATTGCAGATTTTTCAAAGATAGAAAAGCCCCTAAGTCATTTGCTTGAAAAGGAAGTACCTTTTAACTTCGATAGTAAATGTAAGGAAGCTTTTCGCACCTTAAAAGCTTAAATTAACTATCGCACCAAGTGCTAATAGCACCGATTGGAATTTACCGCTTGAAATTATGTGTGATGCCGTTGATTTAGCGGTAGGAGCAGCTTTTAGGTCAAAGATATAACAAAATTCTCAAAGCTATTTACTATGCATCTCATACGTTAAATGCAACTCAACCGAACTATACAACTACGTAAAAGAACTGCTATTGTAATTTTTGCCTTAGATAAGTTTAGATCGTATATTGTTGGTTCTAAGGTAATAATTTATACGCACTATTCACTTTGAAGTATTTGCTTCGAGTAAGAAAGATGCTAAACCACGCCTTCTTAGATGGATTCTCTTACTTCGTGAGTTCGATTTGGAAATTAAAGATAAAAAGGGAAGTGAGAATGTAGTAGCAGCATCATCTAAGTAGAATGGAAAATGATGGAGAAAAGTGGAATAGAAATTAAAGATTCATTTCGATGAACAACTTTTAGAATAGATACTCCTTCAACCATGCAGCTTATTAAAGAATAGAATTCCTTCTAAGGAAATGTCACCTGGTTTGGAGATATCATTAATTACTTAACTCGTGATTATATTCCGTCTCATTGACTTGGCAAAGCAGAAAAGAAATTCTTTTATGACTTAAAATTTTATTATGGGAGGAACCAGACCTTTTCCGTAAATGTTCGGATGGGATAATCGTAAAGTGTGTGCCTGATAATGAAATTTTAAGTATTTTATCATTTTGTCATGATCGTGAGGCAGAGGTCATCATGGAGGATGGAAAACCGCTTTTAAAGTTTTACAATGTGGTTTTTATTGGCCTACGCTATATATAGAGATGCTTATAAGTATGTCAAATCTTGTGAATCTTGTCAAAATGGGGAAATGTATCTAAAAACATGAAATGCCTATGCAACCTATTTTAGAATGTGAGTTATTTGATGTTTGGGGTATAGATTTCATGGGACCATTTCCTATATCTTTTGGAAAAAGATTTATTCTAGTAATGGTAGATTATGTTTGAAATGGGTAGAAGTCAAGCTCTTCCCACTAATGATACCAAAGTTGTCATACGATTTCTAAAAAGAATATATTTACACGTTATGGCATTCCGAGGGCTATCATTAGTGATAGAGGTTCGCACTTTTGTAATAGACCATTTACCAAGATAATTGAAAATATGGTGTAACGATAAGTTAGGAACGCCTATCATCCGCAAAACCAAAGTGGTCGCAGAGGTGTCTAATAGAGAGATCAAAAGAATTGTAGAAAAGACAAGTGGATTCAAATCAAAAAATCGGGCGCTTAAACTAGACGATGCATTATGGGCATATAGAACGCCTTTTAAAACACCAATTGGTTGTTCTCCTATAAGTTAGTTTTTGGTAAGTCGTGTCATCTCCTGGGCTTGAGTTAGAACACCGAGCCTTTCGGGCTATTAAATTTTTGAATTTCGATCCTAAGGTCAGCCGGTGATCATAGATTGCTTCAATTGATGTAACTAGAAGAATTCCGCCTCGATTCTTATGAAAACGCCGAATCTACAAGAACGCACGTAAATCCTTTCACGATAAGAGAATCTATAGTCGTGAGTTCCATGTAGGCGATCGAAAGTGCTCTTGTACAATTCACGTTTAAAGTTATTTCCGTGAAAGCTTAAATCAAGATGGACAGTCCATTTAAAGTAACGAGTTTACAAACTGAGCCGTTGAACTAATCGATGGAAATACAACTTTTATAGCCAATGGCCATAGAGTAAAGTTATTTGTGGAAGGAGAAGGAACCGCATCGAAAGAAGAAATAATGCTACTAATCGATCCTCCGACAAAGTAAAAAGCAGAGAAATCGAGAAACCGAAAAGCAGAGGAGTTAAACTCAAACCAATACTGTGTGCTATCTATCTTTACTCTATTTTTTTGTGTTTTAGTTATGTTTAAAGTAGTTTCGCTTTTTACCGGATAGACGTAAAAGAATTGGATGTCTTTTTTAGATAGAATAGAAATTTTTATATCGCTTTTGAAATTAGGCTTGGATAAAGATGTCGCGTTTAAGATAGAAGCTTCAGCTTTTGAGAAAACAAGCAATTGTTGAGAGAGATCGATCAAAGAACTATGTAATGGAAAATCGAGAAGTTCGATAAAGAGAAGGGCAAAGTTTTTAAGAAGGTGTAAGTCGTGGAAAAAGTGAGCATGAAGGGAAATGTAGGAAAGCACAACCAAATCCTGTGATGAGTGTTTGAATGTTGTTAAGAAGGAACGATTAGGTGGTTATCCTAAAATCCCGATGGAGATCAAAGAGAAAATTCAACGCCTCATTTCTTAAGGTTAGGTTGATAGAACGTTACATCGTAACTCCTGGAAGATTTGTAAGTATTGGAATTAGACCTCGTGAATTTTGTAGTACTTATAAAATTTTTATATAACTTTTGAAAATTTTATAAATAGGATCTTTATGAAATTACTTAAAAGTTTTATAAAGTTTTTATAAAAATTTTTTTTAAGTTTAAAAAAAAAAAAAAAAATATATATATATATATATATATATATTTTGGTCGGATCGATCCGACCTAACCGGATCGATCCGAACTGAAAAAACCTAAAAAGGGACGGGACCTCTTTCTTCTTCTTCTTCTTTTTTTCTAAAACAACCGCCCCTCCCTTCTCCCCAATTCGAATTTTTTCCTTCAAATCATCACACACTATCACCATTAAACTACACCACTTCTTAAACTTTTCTCATTTTCCACTCCTCTCTTCAAATTTGCATTTACATTGAAGTAATTTTCAAGGAAAGCTTCAACTTTCATTCCGGCGACTTTCCATCTTTTCCGCCAAATTTCAACCTCTTTAAGCTTTGTAAGGTAACATTGTAGTCACTTATTTTCTTAATTTCGTTTTTTATGCAATTTTTTATTTTTCAACTGTTTTGTCACTCACATTTGTACTGTTGTTTTGTGTTGTTTTGTTTTTTTTTTTTTTTTGTGTTGTTTTGTTATTGTGTCATTATCGTAGAATGGCCGAATCATCCAAAGCTAGTAAAAACGCAAACCGCATATCCCTACCCAAATTCCAGCTTATAGAAACTAGGCCTTTAAATGTAAGAAGAATTGGCGCTTAGTTTTGAAAGAACTGTCACGCAGCCTAAGAAAGCATTGAAAATAAATTTGGGCAAAGTGTTTAGTTGCAACAGAGAGGGGCTTAGACTTTAAAGATTTGGGAAGGAGGTGAAGGAAATTTTTGAAAGGCGACATTGATGGAATTAGCCGCTTTAAGGTCGGGAGAAATTAACACCACCTTAGTAGTAATTTTATTCTTTGGTAGCAACTCACAATGCTACGGATGAAGGTGAGTTAACCTCTCACAACCTCGAGAACTAGGACAAAGGCCGCTTACTCCTCACATTATTAATGCTATTTATGGTATTCCCGATATACCGGAGAATGAGGATTATTATACGCTTTGGAATTTGATGAGCCAAAGCAGACTTTGATCATATTGTTGCGGTAGCCTGTAATGAGTTAGATCCCATCGCTGCCTGGCATGAAAACAAAGTTTTCCTATGGGAAATGTATCCGGATATGAAAGCCATTAAACGCTTTATCACCACACTTTACCCGACTCGGCATTTTACATCTTTTGGTAAAGAGGATTTGTGTATTGCTTGGGCTATAGTTAATGATGTACCGTGGATATAGGCAGAGTGATGTGTGTGGGGCCAAGGATTTTGCCTCGATCGCTAGACTGTGCAGCCACATGCCTTTTCCGTGTTTTATTTCTTCCTTGTGTCGCCGACAGAGTCCCCGAGCTCCCAAATGATAATTTGATGATGGTGGATGACACACTTATAGTCCTAGTTTACCACTTAGGCCGGCAGAAGAATAAACTTTTGGACCCTAACCGCCAACGACCTCAAACCTTACTCCATCTATCGCTGTCCCTCCTTCATCCACCAAACTCAAACTCATCTTCCCAATACCATCACTTACTTACATGTTTCAATCCATGGCCTATGATGTTCATCGTGCTAATGCCAATATGGCTGCTTTTATGAAAGGAATAAATTATGGTCTCAAGATTTACGCCAAGGCATACGAGGTTTATATCAAATGAATATACCGCAAAACCCTACCTATGCCGAGATGGATATTCCGCAATGCCAAACCCATTTTATACCTTGCCCGATTTCATTCCACCGATGCCACCACCCTCGCACTTCCAACAAATGCCACATTCTTTTGGATTTCAAACTAGTGGTGTAGAGATTTTTCATGTGTACTATGGCAAATGCGACATCGAATGGACTGGATCTCGATCATTTGGCCATACCACGATGAGATGGGGAAGCACTTTTTCCGATATCACGAGAGAGATGAGCTCGATGGGACTAGATAGCTCGGCACGGATGTCAACTTATTTTCAAGATCCATCCCAAGAATCGACCCGCTCTCAAGCTATGCCAAGTTCAAGCCACGCCGAAATGAGTGATGAAGAGGAGTGATAATTTTTAAACATTCTATGGTTTTTGACATTGAAACAATTTTATTTATCATGCACTTTTTCTTTTTTCTTTAAATTTTAAGTTGTTTTGATCATAGTAGAATTTTATACGATTTTCATGTTTTCATTGCATATTATGGTATTAAGCATCGTAGAAAAATTTATCGTTATAACGTAATGAAAGTGAACCAAAAATAGGAAGAAAACTTGTCACCTAGAAAAAAAAAAAACTAGGCATTTTTCATGCAAAAATCGACTCGTCCGTGAACAAGACAACCGGATCGATCCGCTTTTCACCGGATCGATCCGACGCGAGTATACCGACCGACAACATTATCGATTCGTGAGGCCGGATCGATCCGCCCTTTCTCGGATCGATCCGTAAGTATAAAACGCGCAGTAAAGTAGATCTTTTCTACTTTTGCTTGATGGATGTATTCTATAAAAGCGAAAGAGCAACAACCAACCTTTTGCTCATTCTTTCCTTTCTTCTATTTTAATTTCTATTTCGTAAATGTCTAACCGATCCTCTCCTCGTTAATAGTTATGAGCCACATACGCTGATGGTGTGGTCCCCGGCGGCATGCCTCTTGTTTTCATAATAACGCCCCGAGACATCTAAATTTTCGTCCGCTCTCCTATTCTCGATGGAGAAAGGCTTAAACACCGAAAAAATTGATCGCTGGGGACGAATCTAATCCGAGGTTGCGGGTGGAAAAAGTTGATAAGGACTCCCAGAGAGGACGAGTAAACATTTCGATAGTTAGAGATTTCTTTGCGCTCTCACCGAGATAACGACAAAGAGCCTCATCTCAACTTATTACGCTTAGGGAATCGTTATTTCATTTTCACCGCTTATCATAAATCAAATCTATCAAATTCCACCATGTACTTTTGATCGAAACCCACACTTCGAGTTTCTTTGGGAACTTGGGGATGCGATAATGTTGTAAACCGCATCGCAAGCCTTTTCGATTCAGATTTCGTTGTTTGATCATAACTATGATTCTTCAACTCTGGCTTTACCCTCATTTAAGGGCTTGGAAACGCTTCATTAATTCTCGGATCTATCCAACTAGAGATTTTTATGGGGTTACGGATGATGAGATGTCGTTGTTGTACGCGTTGGACCGTGGGAGCATACATTGATCGGGGAGTTTTGATTTTTAAGACCGCAATTAATTTTGCAAAGAGAAAGACGTAATAGGGAAAACCGCTACCATTTGCCTGGTTATCTCTCACCTTTGTATCCAATCAATCACGTGCCTCGAGTTTGCTCATTGACGAGATTTTTCCATCTCGTGATTCTCGATTAGATTACTTCCGTGGATACTCCCGGATGTTCATCTACGGTTTGATAATCGTTAAGTTGTGTTGTTAAGATGGTAGTTGTTTAAATTAGTTGTTTAATTGTTTTTGTTGTTTGTTGCTTTTATTTATAGTTTGTAATAGTGTTTAATATATATGTCATTTTCTTTAATCAAAATAATATATGGTTGCTAAAAATAAGAAATAATAATCAAATCATATAAAATTTTAATTTTATTTGCAACTATTTTTTTATTTACTCATCGAACATCGGGACGATGTCATTTCGTAAGTGGGGAGTGGAAGTAAGTTAGTAAATAAAAATTAAAATTTTCTTATATAAATGTATACTTAATTGCTCAATACTTAGTTTAATTTTTCTTGAAACAAAATAATTAGATAATATATAATTAATATGAATAAAACAATATAAATTGGTAAGAATAGATTTTAATTAAGTAAAATAAAGTAGATATATTATAATTATATTATATATGTCAATTTTAGATCTTTATAAGATTTTAAGTATATGTAACTATACATAAATATTATCAAGTAAGTTTCATATGAAATTTTAGCAAATATACTTATATTTATAATGAATTTTTAGAATAATTTTCTTTGTAAAATGAAATATGAATATGGAATCGGATTAGAATGATGAGATTTTGACACCACAAAAATTACCTCAACCTTGATTAGAGTGATCAAGACCTCACCTAAATAGCCATTTTTGATCATAACCGACCCTTGGCTTATTTTGGTCTACATTTCCTAAAAATCCCACGAGTTTGTACGCATTTATGAAAGGAGATGATAGCACGAAGTTAAGGATGGTGTATGTTGAGGAAAAAAAAAAAAAAAAAAAAAAAAAAAAAAAGAAAAAGCACCATATTAATCGAATACTGTATCTTCCTTATCTTTGATCAGATATCGGTAGTAGCTTCCAATGATTTGAGTGCAAAGAGGGTGTTATCTAGAAACGCCCTATATCACTACATGAGGTATAAAGCTCCCGATAAAAATTTGAATCATAAGATCTCAAGAATGATTACGAGTTTAAGGAAACCGGACTCGTAATTTTAGATCGAAAGAGTATTACTCCGATCAATCTTGATGAAGCAATGCCTGTAAATTTGATTTTCTACACACACTCACGCTTTTAGTTCTTAATATTGAAAAAGAAGAGAGAAAATCTGAAAAATAGTTGGAAAAGGAGATATTATTAATCGAAACTGTTTTTGATCAAACGTGAAGGTGTAAGTACGTACGACTTGCCTCTTTCTCTTTTTGATTTCTTTTTCTATCTTTTCGATTAACCAATGTCCTATCCTAAAAAGTATTAGCCATCTTGTCAATTACTTGACTTAGTCTTTGATTCCAAATATTTCATATAAGTTGAGATAGGAAAATAATTCTAGAATTTTAATTATATTTATTGAGTAGATGTTGTGAAATTTCATTTGAATAATAGTTGATAAATAATTTATCAAAGTTATCTACACTTTCTATCTTATTAATTTCTAAGAAAGATATAATTAATATGTTTATAATATTGAAATGATATTTTACTAATTTAAAAATTGTATCTACCACTTATATTATTTTTATCGTAATTTTTATATATTACCGCTTATTTTGCTCGAGGACCATCAAAGAGCTAAGTGTGGGAGTAGTTGATGTGTAACATTTATATGATAAAATTACGATGTTTTATATACGTTATCGACTTTTTATATAAAATATAATAAAATATAACGATAATCTTATAAAATATTAATAGCTATGAATAAATCTAAATACCATAAAAATCTAGTAAAAAATGATAAAAGTTATAAATTTTGTACCGGTTAATAACCGAGTGTCGTGGTCGATTCACGTGGGTATTTTTGGTATTTTATGACCTTAGGTAAACCAAGACCCGTGAGTGACGACATTTTGTGGAGTAAAATCATATCTTTTGAAGGAATAAAGGAAGTGCCACGAGATTTAAAGTTCAAGTGGACCAATGATTCGTGACGCCATATCAAGTTATATTTTCAACGAACAAATGACCCAGCAAAAGGCATTTTCTGAAAAAGAAGTCTTCATGGAAGTTATAGATCTCCTCAAGAGCTTTCCAACGATATTGAATTATGTCATTTGGAGATCCAGAGCTCAAGTTATGATTTTATCAAGTTTCGATTAAGATTGAAAAAATCTATCCGGATCGATCCGATTTACCTCGGATCGATCCGAGGAGGCATAATGATTATCCAAAGATGTGGCCCCGCAGAGAATATCCTGGGATAATATTTTTATTCCCGGATCGATCCGCCCTTTCTCGGATCGATCCGGCAAGTGGAAAAATTGCCTATAAAAAGGCAAAGATTGCAGGCACAAAAGGGGTACCAAATATATTTCTTTTACCTCTTTCTAGTAGTAGTAGTATGTATATATATAGGCCTTATGCCATAAATAAAGTAGTATCGCCATAATGCTCGAGAAATTATCGTAAGATCAATGTTGTTGAAGTTGTTGTAGCATCCGCATTTAATACATCTTCCGATCCAATCGTTGTAATCGGGTAAAATTTCTAAAGTATTTATGTTTATTATGTTTGTTTTTATCTTTTCAGTATAATGTTAGTAGGCTAAATCTAATAACTAGCCAAAGTTATGTAATCGTTTTATTTCGATCTTTTCGTAAAGGAATGTTGTCTAAGTAAAATTGAATAAAAATTGAGTTAATTGAATCTTTTCTATTGATAAAGTTTGACTTGAAAGAATTCATAATCTAATTATGAATTGACGCTCGTAATTAAGTTATGAACTCGTTGATAGAAAAACCGGAGGGTAAAATTGGCCGAGTGAAAACGTGACAACGGAATCCAGCTTTCTATTCGGGGCGATTTGTCCTAAAAAGATAAATCTTATTAAAATTTGTACTCAAGATCGTAATAATGTTAAAATCATCGCTTAATTGAAACTTAAACCGAAAGTTGAATCGCCCGCCTTGACAACCGGAACCTTTAAATAAAATTGACCGCTTGACGAACGGAATGACTCCTTTTATTCAAAGGTAGAATCGCATTTCGGGACCGCTCGTAAAAACCGTAATAGCTTGTGGATTTGGACCGATGACAATGGACATATGACAATTTCATACGCTAATGTGAGGATTTAATTGTTAACCTTAGAGTACACCGCTTCATTTACTCAATTGAACCTAAAGATCGAGCACATTCCATTCACTGAAAAGATCGTATAAATCAATTATATAAACTTTGGCTAGTTCTCTAATAATATATTTGGCATCTATATATTTATATCTATATATATATACTTTGCAACTTATGCACATCTATATATATTTATATATCTATATATATTATATTAGAATAAAATTTTAATTTACGTATTTATTTTATGTTGACTAGAATAGTAGTGATCTGTGTTATAAAATTGCGGTTTAGATCGAGTTAATAAAAGCTCTTTGGTGTTTAACCATACTTAGAAGAATTACAAAGTTCCCTGAGGATACGATACTCTGACTCACCATACTAGCACTACAGTTTGACCCGATACACTGTCGGTTAAGGACTGGTATTAGCACTAGAAAAGGCCACGTCAGCTGGTCAAGACGATAATGTTCCCGCTAATATTTTTGTTGCTCAAGAATCTGATCATTCAATCGCTGCTCATTCCCCTATTTTCCTTGAAAAGTACGAACTCCATAGGCACTCCAGGACTTTCGGTGGATCACTACCAACGTCCGAAGGCCATCAACGATATACTTCTTAGTACATTTCAAAGAAAGTGGTAAAGAGACTTGATCGAATGAACAAAGCCTTGAGCAGCAGAAATACCTGTTGATACATTATCGACTTGAGTAGCCAAAATAGACACTATGACAATGAAGCAAAGTAAACTATATCATTTGTTTTCGACTTGAGTAATTTTTGTTGGAACATTATCGGCTTGAGCATCCTAAATATACACAATGAGAATGAAGCACAAAAAACTGTACTTGGCCATGCTGTTGATATTCTTTTCTTTTTCGATTGGATGATGTTTGTTTATTTTTGAAGTGTTCAATTAGCATCTTAGGGTTATTATAGTCCAACGTTTGTCCAGATTAGTACATGTTTAAAAGTTCGTCTTCTTATAGACTATAAGGCAAAACAAGAATTGCACACGTCTCTATTTATGTTGCTTTGAATATTGTGATACAGTTTTTGACTCTTTAATTATATGAATTCTTTACGGCTATCTCTCTTCTTTGTTTTTATATACTTATATAGAAATTATAACAGTTTAGGTAATAGTGAAATTTTTGCGGTTTGTCAAACTTAAAATGGTAAGAAGTACAAAAACAAATGACGTTAAATATACATATTTATATATGTGTAGATACACACGCACAGTCTTATATACATCCACACATAGACATGTACACACACATGCACACTGCGTGCCCACACCATGCACCCACCATGCATACACACATATTAATTAACATTTATGTTGCATGTCATCTTGTGTTTTGTACTTCTTACTATTATAAGTTTGAGTAATGAAAAAGTTACACAATTACCTAAGATGTAAATTTGCTATATAACAATATGAATATGAAGAAGAGAGAGACCTTCATATGAATTCCTTGCGGGTATCTCTCTTCTTTGCTTTTATATTCTTATATTTAATTTTTTTTTAACATTTTATGTAAAAGTGAAAATTTTGCAGTTTGCCAACTTAAAATGGTAAGATTTACAAAAACAAATGTCGTGCAATATACATATTAATATAAGTGTGTAGATTTGAAAAACAAATATATGTGTGTATATTTATACACACACACACACTTATAGATTACAACGTACACACATGCACACACGCATGCATACCGCGTGCCCACACCACGCACCAAACATGCATGCACCTCGCACGCACCCCACACGCACGCACACATATAAATTAATATTTATCTTGCTTGTCATCTTGGGTTTTGTACTTTTTACTATTATAAGTTTTGGAAATTCATAAGATACGTATGACTAAAAATGTTAAAATTTCTAGAGAAGAATATGAAAACATAGAAGAGAAAGACCTTGAAGGAATTCATTTGACCAAAGTGTAAAACAATTGTATCACAAAACGTAAAGCAACTTAAAGAGATACGTGTGCATCTCTTGTTCTTTCTTATTGTATATGTTTTGACTAAATTATGAACATGTAATAATTTGTGAAAATGTTGGACTATAAAACCCCAAGATGCTAATTCAAAACATCAATCAATCCTCATTGTCTCATCGAAAAAGAATTATATAGTTTACTCCGCTTCATTCTCATAGTGTATTTTTGAGTTGCTCAAGTCGATAATGTTTCAACAACTATTTCTACTACTTAAGACTCTAATCATTCGATCAGTTCTCATTCCCATTTCCTTGAAAATTACTAACAAGTCTATTGTTGATGGCTTTCGGACGTTGGTAGTAATCCACTGAAAGTTTTGGGGAGCGTATGCAGTTCTTACTTCTCAAGGAAATGGGGATAATGAACATTGATCAAATCATTAGAGTCTTGAGCAATGGAAATCGTTGTTGGAATTCATCTTGAGCAGCCCAAATATACACAGTGAGAATGAAGCACAGAAAACTGTATTTGACTACGGTGTTGATTTTATTTTCTTTTTTGGTGGGACGATGATTATAGATTCTTGAAATTTTCAGTTAGCATCTTAGGGTTTTTACAGTCCAACATTTTTCCAGATTAGTACATGTTTAAAATTTCATCAACATATAGACTATAAGCCAAAACAATAATTGCACACGTCGCTCTTAAGGCTGCTTTATGTACTATGATACAACTTTTGACACTTTAATTATGAATTCTGTGAAAACAATAGTGAATTCCTCCAATCATCACAGGAGTAGAGTCGATTAAGGGATTACACCACCCTGAACCACTATAAGCCTTGTGTCAATTTACTTTCTGCTATTTACCTTACTGCATTCATTTAATTGATTATATTATATCATATATTATTGATTGCTTAAACTACTTTGAAATAATCTAGTAAGAAGGGACTTATCCGCTGCCCAAAAGCTTTTAATTACAAGAAAAGTTTTTGAAACACCACTATAGTCATTCACCCCCCCCCCCCCCCCCACATCTGACTATAGTTTTACCCTTCCCTGGTACCAACAGAAACTCCTCTTAAGGGGGGAGGAATGTAACATCCCGACTTTTCAGAAAGGTTAAAATAGTAATTGGGTTTAATCACTACGGCCTAATTATTATTTGTTCTTTTGACTTAATTAAAAAGGATTTAATGAAAAAGATTATGAGATATTGTTTTAAGGAAAATAATTATTATTTATTGTATAAATAAACCCCTTAATCCCATTAGTTAAAACATCGCGCCAATTCTGGAAAAAAAAAGATAGAACGGCGACATGAGAGAAGACAACGTAGGAGTTGCTGGGAGAAAAAGGAGAACGTAAACTCCAATCGCAGGGCCAATCCGTTCATCATTTCAAGATGCCGCAGTAGAGAAAAATTATCACCGCAACGAGATGCAACTTTGGAAAACAACATCTCCTATTTTCGTAAGTTTTCAGTTTAACCCTAGTTTTTTGGTAATCGTCGAGTTCGATTCTTCAAAAATTCATATCATTAAATCCGTAGCTCTGTTTCACAGCCATGAGTAGTCAAAACGATCGTCTTGGAGTGTAGATTGTTCAAAAAATATTTTCAAATCAAGTAATCTAGGTAATCATTAGTTCCACGCACTTTTTAATTTCGGGTTTTTCAAAAAAACTAGGATTTTTAGGGTTTCTTGTTGACCAAGTAGGTTTTGAGGTTCAAGAGTTGCAGCAGTTGCTTGGCGTATTGCCTTGAAGATTTCTTGAAATAGAGATAAGAGGCGCTTCTTTATGAAAATACTTGCTGTTCAGGATAGTCTCTTTTGTTCCCAGCATGTGCAATGCGCATGAATTTATTAGAAATGCACAAAAATTGTCGATACATGATGGACGGTTTTACGTTTAGCAGGTGGAATGGGCACACATTCAAAGGACTGCGCACACATTCAGCCTAGTTTTGGAAAAAAAAACGTGGTTTTAAGCTACAAGATGAGAGTTAAATGTTGTTTCTTGATTTAATAACATTAATTAAAGATGAACAAGCCTCAATTGAGCTTCTGATGCATTTAATTCTGGCACCGAATATACTTTTCAAGGGAGTTGAAGTTCGGGACAGTCGGAAGGGCATGAAGAGGCTTGTGCCTTGATGAACTAGAGTTCATCAATATCTGTGTACTTGGTAAGACATGATATCTAGCTGTCTAAGTGTGGGAGTAGAGTCGTTAAGGTGAGATTTATCCTTGAAAACACTTTGGTGGCTAGTTAACAACAGATAATAATTACATACTTGCATATTAATAAGATTGAACGTCATGTCACTTTTTGTTAGGCACATGTGAACATCGGCTATGTGACTCGTCCAGACAGGTGGATAACTCTATAACCTTCTAAAGGCCAAATGACAGGGGAGCTTCACCGGGCCTATATGCATACCTGGGAAACCCGGGACAAACAGTGCAAGCCACTGTTGGTTGGCACCCTCTCGTGGTGGATACACCTCGCGTAGTGCCCTTGAGTGCTGACGTAACCAAGATAATTTATGCTAGAAACGTATAATCATGACATGTTGATGGACATGAAGTGAACCATAGATTGAGTAGGTCTCATAAAGATAACTTAATAATAATAATAATATAAACCTTTTTGTTGTAACGCTTGTTTATTCATTAGCTTCTCACTCTTGCTAAGTACCTATGTACTTACCCCTTTGCATGTTTGTTTATGTTTTGGGGTGAGAAGATGAACAGGTTGAGTGGATCATAACGTTTATGAGGAGGACGTTGGCTATGCTTGCTATGGAGTTTTACCAATTTGCTATCTAAATGTATAAGGTATCTCGTTTTTTCATAGAACATGTTCTAAGTTGTTTTAGCTTGATAAGATAGTTGTTGTACCATCTTTCATATGACGTTTCGTTGTTGTAAGCTACCATTTTTATCTTTAGAGTGGTTGTAATCCATTCTTAGTAGCATTTATGTTTTTACCCGAGTCTTTTTGGCTTCTGTTTGCTTTTATTTGATACGACGACGTAGAGGCTTGCGTATAATATTAGATTTATTTAATGCTATACGCTCCAAACATTCTCTTCTAGATAAGGCTCGGTATCCGGGAGCGGGGCGTTACTGTTGTCTTGTGGAATATTGAATGAGTACTGGTGTTATTTGATGCTTTGAAATTGTATTTTATATATATGTATACTAGCCTGAAACCCGTGCATTGCACGGGGACGTTTGTGATTACATTCAATTAATATGCATAATATGTACTACAAAGTAAAGACCCTTCAAACTTAATGTAATGCTAGCTAAAATTGTGTTATTTAAGATTTGTATCCGTTTCCGACGTCAGATAGAGTCAAAAACAGGCAACACAACATGTCCAAAAGTTATACTGATGTCAATAATTGTGGTTATATTTCTGCTTTTAACAATGCACGGGAGAACGTATATTTTATAAGAAATTTTTTTTGAAAGATGAAAAGAAGATTGTATTGGCATGTTTGTTACGTAGAAATGAAATTGAATAGAATAAAGTAATAGAGAAAAATGGAATATAATGGAATATTTAATTCTATTACTGTATTTGGAATATGCAAGATTGGAATGAAAAAAAATTATATAAAATATGACACATTGAGTGATGAGTAGAGAAGGGTAGTGAATTAATGTTGACTCGAGTAAGGTGTTGTATGGTTCAAAAGGTAGGATATGAGCGAAGGGTAAGGTAGCTCTATGCCATTCCTCATTGCACCCTACATCTATTCCCACCATGCCTTACCCACCACCATACCTTACCCGCCACCCTATCCTACCGTACCCCATATCACCATATCTTACCATCGACATCTTACCTACCTTATCCATTACCTACTCTACTCCACTATCACTCACCCATACACTTCCCTACTCTACCTTACCTTACCCATCATACCACCCTACCTTACCCACCGCCCCACCCTTCTCTACCCTACCATACCCTACACTACCCTACCCTACCCATAATTCCACTCTACTCTATCTTACCCACCACACCACCCTACCTTACCTTACACACTACCCCAACTTATCTTATCCTACTATGCCTACCCTACCAACCCTACATTTCCCACCACCTTACCCTACCCTTCATACCCACCTTACCCTACCCTATCCACCATTCCACTCTACCCTATCTTATCCACCGTGACTACCCCATATTTCCTTACCCACTACCACAACCCGCCCCTACCCTACCCTACCCTACCATACCACCCTACCAACCCTACCGTACCCACCACTTCACTCTACCATACTTACTTACCCAAGACAACCCTTTACCCTACCTTACCCATCACCACCCCCCCAGCCTACCTTACCCACCACCACCCCTCACCCAACCCTACCCACCTCACCCCTGCATACCTTACCTACAACCCCACCTCACCCTACTTACCCATCACCCTACCTACCCCACCCACCACCCTATCACACCCTACCTTACCCACCACCCCACTTTATTCAATACGCCATTACCTACCTTAACATTAAATGATGTAGCTAATTCAGAGGAATGACCTAATTTAAGAATTTCTCGTATTAATTGACATATTTGAATTTAGTTATTTTTCAAAATATAATTTAATTTTTGAATATTCTGTATCAATAGAGGACTTTAATTTGCGAAATGGTTTTTTTTTTCTTAACATATTTATGCGGAATGACTTTAATAAATGAATATTTTGAATTAATTGGCAATCTTGAATATAGTTATTTTAAAAATATAATTTAATGTAAAAATATTTCTCTGATTAAATTATATAAAACAGCTAAAAGAAAATGGATAAAATTAATCAAAAAATGCTTAAAAGTAAGAATATTTGGAATTAAATAGGGTGTCTAATTTCTAGAAATAACATTCACGTACGAATATTTCGTATTAATTGACAAATTTGAATATAATTATTTTTAGAAGTGTAATTCAATGTAAGAATATTTAGAATTTATCAGATTGTCTAATTTGTAAGGATGTATTTAATGTCTGCATATTTAGCATTGAATTGCATACTTGAGTTTATAAATATATCAAAATGTAATTTAATGTTAGAATATTTAGCATTAATTGGTAAAATAGAATTTATCATTTTTTAAATATTAAAATTAAATGCATAATTTTGTGTTAAAAAATTCATAATTTTGCGTTAAATAACATATTTGAGTTTATATATTTTAAAAAATGTAATTTAATAGTAGAATATTTTGCATTAATTGGTAAAATTTAATTTCTCATTTTTTAAATATTATACTTTAAGCCGAAAATACTTCCATCAATTGCCATAAATTTCCAAATATTGGACATTATTCTGGGATGGATAATTTATAAGAGATATATTTAATGTGAGTGTATTATTCATTAATTTATAGATATAATTTAATGTCTACATAGTTTAGTTTAGATATTCTTGAAAACGTAATTTAATGTTAGAATATTCTGCATTCATTGCGAAAATTGTAATTTAAAAATGTTTGGTATTAAATGGGGATGGCTGATTTCTAGGAAACGATTATTGCAGTTTATTAATAAATTAAAATTTATCATAACTGTGTATTAAGCAAGGAACCACAATGATAATAATAGAGTAGATAGAACAATGAAACTTTAAAAAATGAAATCAAGAGAATTTCATATTTTTTAAATATTATACTTTAATTAGTGTGAATTGTAATTAGTGTGATTGGAGAGAGTTATTTTGAAATTAGTGCATGTTGGACATTTTTTATCCTTCTTTAAGTATTATAACTTAATGTGATATTTCGCATTAAGTTCCATAAATTGAGAATATTCGATATTATGCAGGATGACTAATTTACGAGATGTATTTAATGTGAGAATATTTACAAATAAAAATCCGCTATTTAAAAAAATAAGAAAAATATCCAGCTATATAAAAGAATCTTACACGGTAACAAACCAATCGCTTTAAAAATAAAACACAAAAAAAACAACAACACGGTAAAATAATCCGTCTATTTACAAAATAATAACAAAATATAGCGGTGATAGAACATTTCGATAGGTTAATAAAAATAACAAAAATATCAATACTCATATGTCACAAAGCGTGTCATGCATTTTATTCATTAAAAAATCGCATATTTAACAAAAATATCAATATCTCTACTTGAACAGGTATATTTTTTAAGTCTTCATTTCTTGTTCTATTATTTCATGCAACAAATGTTTCAGTTTTTACATCTAAATATGGATTGAATGAATTTTGAACAAAATAAAACAAAATTTGCTACAAATAAAATTAAAATAGAAAGCCAAAAAATATTACCTCGTAAAAAGACCCTTAATGCGGTAAAATAATCCGACTATTTACAAAAAAAAATAACAAAAATAAGCAGTTATAAAACATTCTGATAGGGTAACAAAAAATAACAATACTCGTATGTCGCAAAATTGTGGTTTTATGAATTAAAAAATATTTACTTGAAAATCATACCTTATCCAACAAAAAATAAAAAAAATCAATAATATAATGAAAAAATAAACAAAAAAATGGATGATCAATAAAAATAACCTATCGAGTGTACGCGAGTAGTAGTCACCAACAAATGAATCCTGTAAATGATTTGTAATGGGAAAAAGAATTAAAATTAATATATTTCGCTCTAAAGTTGGACCTTTCTGCTAAATTTGTAGTTTATTTTTTAATAAACAAAATTGTGGTTTTATGAATAAAAAAATATTTACTTGAAAATAACCTACCAAGTGTATGCAGGTAGTAGTCACCAACAAACGAATCCCAGCAAACGATTAGCAAAACAATTGGAAAAAAAATGAAGGACCCTACAAAGGATTAGTAAAACAAATGGAAAACAATAAAAATGAAGGATGATAATCCAACAGTAAAAATAATATCAAAATGATTAATCCAAAATGTGAGAAGGAAAATTTTGATAAATCGAAAATGTGAAGTTAATGTGGATTTTGTTCTCATACCTAAATTTGTTAAGACGTCACCCTAACCAAACAAAATCAAAGCTCACTTGGACTATTCCTACACAAACAAATTGTCTACCACATATAATAAAACAAAAATATTATTGAATGATTAGACAAAAAACATGAAATAGGTAATCAGAAGAAGAAAGAGCATTCCAAAAATCATACATTAATTTTAGATGACAATTTAGAGGAATTGGTTTTGATCATGAGCAATGAATTTCGCCATTGACCATTACTAATATAATAGTTGAATATAAATTCATATGATTTTTTAAAAAAGAAAAAAATCACGGGTCTAAAAGAGCTTACAATTAAAAAGAAATCACTTTGTGAACATAATTAATGAGTATAATTCTAACATTTTAATTAAAAATTACGGTCATTAATAGTGCCAAATTTCTAAAATTAAAATTAAAATAAATATAATTTCTAACATAAGGGTAAAAAATTTCAATTATAAATCAAATCACCGTGTGAACATAATTAGGTCATTAATAGTGTGGGGATTTGTTGAGATTTTTGCTATATTTTTAAATTTGTTGATTGATTTTCCGGATTTAAAGTTTGGGACCGGGTCAATTTCTGGGTATGTGGTTTAATTTGCGGGTAATTGGGTTAAATTCACTCCTCCATATATTATATATAGATATCTATATACTAGCAAAAGAACCAGTGCATTGCATTGCACAGGACAATGCTAATATATATATATATATATATATATATATATATATATATATATATATATATATATATATATATATATATATATATATTTCAAAATGTACTTAACCCGATTTCCGTAACTTACGCCAAAGTCAAAAATAATCCGACTCATACCAGTAAAATTAAACGGAATTAAATAAATGCATATTTTCATAATCCCAACTCCCACAAATTCACCACTCAAAATATTAAAAAAAAACTCACACAAATTCATCAACTGATTTCGCTAATCATGGCCAAGAATTCAAAAAATAAAAAAACTATCTACGTAATTAAAAAAATGCATATTTATAAAATCCCAACTCCCACAAAATCCTCAACTTATTTCTCTAATCCATGCCAAGAATTTTATAAAAAAAAAATCACTATCTACAAAATTTAAAAAAGAAAAGCATATTTTCAAAATCCCAATTCCCACAAATTCCTCAACTGATTTTTCTAATCATTGCCCATAAGCTCGTGTCCGGACTCAATCTTCACACTATCTGCTGGCAGGCTAACTTCACCGATTCCAAAAAAAAATTGCTATCTACAAAATTATAAAGTCATAATTTCATAATATCAAATCTCACAATTTCCTCAAATGATATACCCTAGTCATTGCCAATATTTCAAAAAGAAAATAATACAAAAAATTCTCTATCTATGAAATTAAAAAAAATGCATATTTTCATAATCCCAACCCACAAAATTTTCAACAGATTTCCGTAATCATTGCCAAGAATTCAAAAAAAATCACTATCTACGAAATTATCAAAAAAGCATATTCTCAAATCCTAACTCCCACAAATTCCTCAACTGATTTCCCTAATCATTGCCAAGAATTCCAAAAAAATAAATTCACCATCTACGAAATTATAAAGGCATATTTTCAGAATCTCAACTCCCACAAATTCCACAATTTATTTCCCTAATCATTCCAAATAATTCAAAAAATAATAAAAATTCACTATCTACGTAATTAAAAAAACATATCTTCAAAATCCCAGCTCCCACAAATTCATCAACCGATTTCTCTAATCATTGCCAATAATTAAAAAAATCACTATCCACAAAATTTAAAAAAGCATATTTTCAAAATCTCAACTCTCATAAATTCTTCAACTGATTTCCCTAATCATTTCCAAGAACCAAAAAAAACTTCACTATTTACGAAATTATAAAGCCATGTTTTCAGAATCTCATCTCCCAAAAATTCATCAACTAATTTACCAAATCATTGCAAATAATTCAAAATTTTAATAAAAGAAATTCTCTATTCATGAAATTAATAAATATATATTTTGAAAATCCGAACTCCCATAATATCCTTAACTGATTTCCTTATTCATTGCCAAGAATTTAAAAAAAAATCACTATCTACGAAATTAAAAAAAAGGCATATTTTAAAAATCCCAACTTCCACAAATTCCTCAACTTATTCCCTATCCTTGCCAAGAATTCAAAAATAAAAAATAAAAAATTCAATATCTACGAAATGGTTAAGGCATATTTTCATAATCTCAACTGCCACAAATTCCTCAATTGATTTCTCTAATCATTGCCAAGAATTCAAAATCAATCATTATCTACCAAATTAAAGAAAGACATATTATCAAAATCTCAACTCCCACAAATTTCTCAATTGATTTCCCTAATTATGGCCAATAATTCAAAAAAAATGACTATCTATGAAATTATAAAGCCATATTTTCACAATCCGTGAACCTTTGTGCGGGAAATATAGAGTGAATATACTTCACCTAAATGCAACTTATAATGCATCACCGTTTTATTGACATCTTCCTGTACCAAACCAATAAAAACACAATAATGTTCATAGATTTGATTTTCTGGAGCACGGATAAATAAATTCACAAACAGAGAAATTGAACCAAGCTTCAAATCACAAAGGATAGGCCATATGAGGAACAAAAATAGAGAAATACATTGTTAAAGAGAGATTTCATCCAACATGTTATCATATATACGAATTTATTTATTTCAAAGCATGAAGTAGATCCTGAAAGAAATTAAAAATGTTTGTCAGAAACAAACTAAATAATATGAAGTATATTAATTTTAGAGATGAGCCGGTTCTTGGGGAGCAAATTCGCCATACCTGAAATTTCAAAATTTTAACTTGTCACACGATTAATAGATGGAGATACACTAAGGCGGAGAAAACAAAGATGAAATGATTTTCCTAAAATTGTTTGTCAAAAAAAATAAACTATTAATTTTAGAGATGTGACGGTTCTTGGGGAGCAAATTCGCCATGCCTGAAATTTCAAAATTTTTAAATGTCACACGATTAATAGATGGAGATACACTATGCCGGAGAAAAAACAAAGTTGAAATAACAATTGACAATTTCAAAAAAATAATAATAAAGAGACACAAAAGAATGTGAAAGAAGTACTTGTACTCGTAGGTATGCTTGAACTATGACCCAGTTTCCACTTTTAGCACAAAAATATACCTGTTAAATAATTAAAAACCGGGAAAAAAAAGTTAAGGCTGAGCCTTGATCCGTAAATTAATGAAAGGCTTCTTTGAAGACCAATTTACATTAAACCAAAACAAATGTGTCTTGATCCGTACGTAGTCACTGGTTATACACTCTTCCATTATAATCTCATTCATCTCACAATAAACACCTTGCAGTGTTAAACAAAACAAAAGGAAACAAACAAATCTTTTTCAAACCTCTGCTGATGTCAAATTTCGATCAGCAAAAGCTCTTCTCGAATTATGGCTCTTCAAAGTTAGGTAGGAATTATGACTATATATATAGAGTTTTGGAATCACTTGTAAGGTAGGAAATTAGAATTTGAATTTTGAAATTTGAAATTGAATAATAATTATGAATTTAATGCAGTATTTTTTGGAATCTGAAATAAAAGGAAATAAGAATTTGAATTTGAATTTGAATAATAATTTTGAATTTTGGGAGTTAATAGGAGTTAATGCAAGATTTTTCAAATATATTTTTATTTTAGGAAATGAAGCGGGTTTGGAGCGGGTCAATCGGGTATTTTCCGGGTTTGGGTCAAAATCAATTTTAAATCACTTCCCTTTTATATATTAGTATAGATATTATATAGAGGAAGGGATTTAACCCAATTACCCGCTTTGACTAGCTTCATACCCGCCCAAACCCGTAAATTATGAAGCAAAAAAAAAAAAACCCTAATTAAAAAATTCGGCTTCTTAACATTTGATTTCCATAATAAATACCATATTTTTTAAACTAATATCTAGCATTAAAAAAAACCTACTGTAAAATGTTCAAAAAAACAACCGGATCTTAAAAATAAAGCTTACTAAAAAAACACTCCTAAAATCAAATCAAATCTTTTCAATAAAAAATATTCAAATCAAATCAATATTAGACCGAAATTGCTGCATAAATTTCCCTTTCCTAATTTATTCAAAAAAAACAAGCGGATATTTATAAAAAAAAAACACTTACTAATAAAAAAATCTTAAATCAAATCAATTCTTTAAAAAAATCAAATCAAAATTTGGTCGAAATGTTGTATAAAGGAAATTTTCTTCAAGCAAACAAGCAGGTTTATATAAATTAAAAAAAACAAAAAAAAAACACACACTTTCTTAATAAAACACTCATAAAAATAAATCAAAATTTTTTCGATAAAAAAAGCAAATTAAAGCAAATCAAATGCCGAAATTGACGCATAAAATCAAATCACATCCTCTGAATAAAAAAAATCAAATCAAATCAATATTAAAATGGAAAAAGAGACGTAAGGAAAAATTTTCTTCAAAAAAACAACTACCGGATCATAAACAAAACTTACTAAAAAAACATTCCTAAAATCAAATCAAATATTTTCAATAAAAAAATTCAAATCAAATCATTATTAGATCAAAATTGCCACATAAATTTATTCTTCCTAATTTTTCAAAAAACAAACGGATCTTTAAAAAAACACTTACTAATAAAAAAAACACTCTTAAAATCAAATCAATTCTTTGAAAAAAATCAATTCAAAATTAGGTCGAAATTGCTGCATCAAGGAAATTTTCTTCAATTCCAACAAGCAGATTTATATAAATTAAAAAAACAAAGAAAACGCACTTTCTTAATAAAACACTCCTAAAAATAAATCAAAATTTTTCAATAAAAAAATCAAAGCAAATGCCGAAATTGACGCATAAAATCAAATCAAATCTTTCAATAAAAAAAATTCAAAACAAATCAATATTAGAATGGAAAAAGATACGTAAGGAGAAAATTTCTTCAAAAAAAATAACCGGATCTTAAAAAAAAAAAACTTACTACTTTTTCAAAAAAAAACTTAAAAAAAAAAACACTCCTAAAATCAAATCAAATCATTTCAATAAAAAAATTCAACTCAAATCAATATTAGACCGTAATTGCCGCATAAATTTCTCCTTCCTAATTTTTCAAAAAAACAAGCAGATCTTTAGAAAAAACACATAACAATAAAAAAGATCTTAAAATCAAATCAATTCTTTAAAAAAAAAAAAAACAAAAAATTTTCAATAAGTAAATCAAATCAAATCAAATCAAATGCTTAAATTGACACATAAATATCTCTTTCCTAAATTTTTTTATAAAAACAAGCTGATCTTTAAAAAAAACTTCCTAAAATAAAATCAAAAATTTTCAACAAAAATAATTCAAATTAATTAAATCAAATCAAATTATTATTCTGCCGAAATTGCCGCATAAATTTCTCCTTCTTAATGTTTTTATAAAAATGAGCAGATCTTTAAAAGAAAACACTACCCTGAAAAAAAAACACTTACTATAAAAACACTCATAAAATCAAGTCAAATTTTTTCAATAAAAAAAATTCAAATTAATATTAGGTCGAATCGCCCTATAAATTTCTTCTTCCAATGGTTGAATCATCTGTAGCATCGGTTTCTACTCCTTCCCCATTCCTTTCTCATTCAGTTACAAATCTCTTCCATTCTCTTATCCAAAAGATTTCAAAATGACATCTTGCGTGGAGAGAGTTTCCGGCCGTGGCCATGATTGTTTTGATTGGCACAAAAAATTAGTGAGTTCCTTGCTTTTATAACTTTTGATTCAAGCACTGACCGACAATAAGTAGCATCGATGTCTCGGTAATAATTGTTTTTTCGATCGATTAGATATGTCTGCAGGTTTCGCATTGGCAGTTCATATCCCGATATACCTGCTCAACGGATATCTTATGCTTGATTGAAAATATTATTTGTGTAAAGTGCGTCGATTGATTCAGATTCTTTGACATGGAACTAATTACTAACCTTAGATTTCTACAGTTTCAAGTTGACATATTGCATCCAAATTGAAAACTCACATTGGAGATCTTTGTGCATATACATCAATCGGTTTGTTTTTATCTTTTTATATTTTATTTTTATTTATTAAACTAACGGATATTGTCTACAAATCTTGGAGAAATACAGAATTCTTTCGTTGCAGGAACAAATTTGTGATTCTAAAGAGCATGAATTTCACAAGTCAAAGTCACATGGTGAAGGTATAAGTTTTCCGTCCATTTCAATTTTGCTTACGATTTTCTTGATTAATAATATAATGATAATAAAATCAAATGCCGAAATTAAATCAAATCAAATGCCGAAATTGACGCATAAAATCAAATCAAATCTTTTGAATAAAAAAAATCAAATCAAATAAATATTAAAATAGAAAAAAAGACGTAAGGAGAAAATTTCTTCAAAAAAACAACTACCGGATCTTAAACAAAACTTACTAAAAAAACATTCCTAAAATCAAATCAAATCTTTTCAATAAAAAAATTCAATTCAAATCAAATCATTATTGCATTACGCGGGCCTTTCAACAAAAGACCTCCCAAAGCTACTGAGAGCAATAGTTGCATTAAAACATGACAATCACGAGATTTCATCCCATGTATCTTACGCTCTTCTAAAGATACACAATTACCAATATTTGAACTATAGCCATCAGGTAACTTAATTTTCTTCAACCTGGCACAAAATACTTCTGCTTCTTTCTTAGACAACGTGCATGGAGCCGCAGGCAAGTGATATGTATTTTTTCCTTTTTCTCGAGGATGTAATTCTTTCCGTATTTTCAAATGTACCAAATCTTTGCGAGCATTAATATCACCTTTATATTTGTGTTTCAAATTCAACAGTTTACCTATGATATTATTGCAGACATTCTTTTCAACATGCATCACATCCAAGTTATGACGTAGCACAAGCTCCTAAGAATAGCCATAAAGATATTCAATTGTCAGTTTAACATGTCAAACTACAATTCAAAGTTATACATACTTTTGTATGATCAAAAAACAAATTATCAAAGTTAAAACAAACGTTTGGGAATAACTTACACTCCAGTATGGCAAGTCGAAAAAGATAGACTTCTTCTTCCAGATTGGAACACTGTTTTGATCTTTTTTTGAACCAGACGAACCTTGTTTCTTTTGCTTCCTCTTTTTAGTACCAATAGGTTCACAACTATTCTTTTTTCCCCAATCATTCTTAATGTCTTTCAATGCATTCAAGACTTCCCTTCCAGGTAAAGGTCTAGGCCTCCCCGTACTCTCTTTTTTCCCGTCAAACCACTTTTTCTTTTGTCGATATGGATGATCAGGGCAAGAAATCTCCTATGGCCTAAGTATGCAAACTCCCTACTACATTTAAGCCACATAGAACTTACGCCTTTACCGCATACAGGATACACAAATTTCCCTTTAGTGGCACATCTAGCTAGATTTTCGTAAGCTGGAAAATCACTTATTGTCCACATCATAATAGCCTTCAAATTGAATTGTGTCTTCATGAGTGCATCATACGCCTGCACACCTCTATCCCACAACTCATTCACATCCTCTATAAGGGTTCTAAATATACATCTATATCGTTCTACGGTTGTTTTGGCCCTGGAATTAGTAACGTCAACATAAGGTTTTCTTTTGACATGCATATCCATAGAGGAAGGCTGTAAATAACCAAAATAACAGGCCAACAACTATGTCTAGAACTTAAATCACCAAAAGGGTTAAACCTGTCTGTAGAAAGTTAAAGCCTAATATTTCTAGGATCCAATGCAAAAGTAGGCCACTTTTGATTTATTGTATCCCAAGCTACCGAATCAACTAGATGACGCATTTTGTGATCCTGAATTTTGTTATTAGAGTGCCAAATTAATTGTTCAGACTTTTCTTGCAATCTAAATAGTCGTTTTAACCGTGGTATCACAGGAAAATACCGTAAAACCTTAACAGGACCTTTTTTTGGACTTTTTTTTGGTGACTTTGTCCACTTTCCATCTTGAGGAGCCATATTTTGGACATGAGTCCATATCTTTTAGCTCCTTTCTGAATAGGCAACAATCGTTGGGGCAAGCATGAATCTTCTCATAACCTAAATCAAAGGGTTTTAGCAGCTGTTTCATTACATCGACAAATTTTGGAAGAGTGCTTTTTTCTGGTAACATGTCACCTAGTTTATCAAGAAGCTCATCCAAACTATTATCTGATTGACCATTAGTAGATTTGTGATTGTACAGTGTGACAGATGCCGACAATTTTGTGTATGCGGTACAACCTGGTATAAGGGGGTTTCTGCATCTTCATACGAATCAATGAACTCTTGATCTCTTGCACCACCCGTGTTGTGCCCCTCTTAATCGGAAACAAAGGCATCCTTAAATAAATGATATGCCTCTCTGTTCTAACTCCAGCCATCCTGAACTTTTAAACTACATTCACCTTGAGATTCTGAGGCAGTTGTTTCACCGTGAAAGATCCAAGTAGTGTAAGATGGATATATCCCTTTCATAATTAAGTCCTCATACACTTGGTCGAATTCCTTACACTTCTTATTTTTACAACGGTTGCAAGGACATAATATTACTTCCCGCATTTTGTTAAGGATCGAGGTTGTTCAATAAATTTCTTAACCCCGTCTTTGTACTCAGGGTACAAGCCTATCAATTGTAAGTAAAAAGATATGAATGAACACACAAGTATTATTGCTAAGAAAAATAGTAAAATGAGAAGAAAAAAATGAAACCTTGAAGAAATATGCATCCATTTCTTATCCATTTCATAGATGATCAGGCCTTGAAAATTCTAAAAATTCAACCAGTCTAAAACCTACAAAGAACCATACTTAGTCAATATTTCTTTAGATACACAAAGAATTGAAGAAACTTTATGCAATTGAAGTATATTTCAATAAGCAAACCACTTAGAGCTACAACAAACTATATGCAACTAAAATACATCTCATAAATGGGAAGGATTCAGTATTCAACCTTGATAATCCAAAAAAATTTTACAATGGTGCTGTGAATAAAAAAACAATTTGGGAAGGATTCAGTAAGTACCACACATGCCAGCGAACTTATACAGGTACTTTTAAGGCACAAAACCAAAAATGTATCCAAGAAGTTAGAAATTAAAAAAACAACCCATAAATTTGCACAACATTGCATGTAACCAAAAAAAAGCCGTTATAAAAACAAAGAAAATATATGAAAAAAAAAGTAGAGAAAATGAAGAAAATCATATAAGTATGTAGTATGTCATTTCATTTATTTATGTGTTTCAAATAAGCAACATAAAAGAGCAGAGAATGCAGAAAGTGCTAATTGGGAAAATAGCCATAATTAAAAATCCTAATTACAATAATTCATTCCATTTAATTTCATTTCTTTTTAGGCTAAAAAAAATAGGAAGATACTAAAAAAATTCCCATTTTTACTTTTATACTCTTCTTGATTTTCGGGGTGTTACACTAGCAGTCTTTGTTTCATTTGATAAAAAATGGTATACTGAAGTTGGAAGGCCATCAAAAGCCTCAGACTGGTATATTCATTCATCTGGTCATAGTTTGTATCAGTCCACTACTTGTTCATCAATATAGTCATTCCAATGATATATAGTGTATATATATTTGATGTGATTATAAATAATTATTCATACATGATTTCGGGTGACTGACTTTGTTACTATTATTAAAATGAGACCATTCATGCTATGGCTTGGTCTAAAGGCTCATATATGTAGCTTTATATATGTATCATCTTCCATCTCATAACCAATTCTGCTCATATAAGGAAGCTTCATAACACTAACTTAGTTTACAAAATATTAACAAGCAGTACATTTTATAGGTTTCACTTGAGGAATCATATATCACTAACCACATCTTTCAAATAGCGATTCAAAATCGACTGATAGGAATATCTGGTACGATTAATTAAGCACTAAGCACTGAATAAAGATTAATGGGTGTTTTCATACACCATTCACCCCGTGATCGGCTGAGTAATGGAATTTTGTTTAAGGGATCATATGACGAATCGGTTCGAAAACAACAACAACAACAACCCACAATCCAACATCTAGCTATGAAACAACAACGATAAAATATACGGCATAATTCTTTTTAGGATGAGCCAAAGTATTAATGATTCGCAACAAAAACCGAGAAACACAAATCGATTACCTTAAGCCATGTATTGGAGAGGGAAGAGTTGTCTGATTGTTCAAGATTGCTTGAAGGAAGACTTGTCGATTACTACAATAGATGAAGGAATCGTTGCACTCTATATATGTCACTCCTGGTGCAAGCAACTCTATTGAGAACCCAGCGTTTTATCGACAAAAACGGGAATTAGTTCCACAAAAATTAAGAAACATGAATTGCAATTGATTTTTCTTTTACGGTTTACAAGGTTGTATATACAAAGTCGCTCCTATGCAAGCAACTCCATTGACCGGAGAAGCAGGTCGACATACGGGAATTAGTTCCACAAAAAAAAGAAACGTGAATTGCAATTGATTTTTATCTTTTAGGGATTGGAGGGATTATATATATATATATATATATATATATATATATATATATATATATATATATATATATATATATATAATTAGACATTCACGACGCATGATAATTCACGCTTTGCCAAAATTGGTAATTTTGGCGCACACTAATTCTCTTTGCTATTATTTTAGAACATCGAACGACATTTTATACATGTCGCCAACATTTATAATTTCAACGACCCACCACTTTTCAATCGTTAAAAATACATATTAGCGACTACACGAGATGTAAGCCGCCTTTAATACACAATATCCGTTATCGCAGCGTGCATTTATTTGCATCTTTGCAAAATGAAATATTGAGGAGCACGCACTATATGCGCGTGCCGCTAATAAATCTTTGCCAAAAGCCAATATTCTTGTAGTGCAAATGCCGAAATTAAATCAAATCAAATGCCAAAATTGACGCATAAAATCAAATCAAATCTTTTGAATAAAAAAATCAAATCAAATCAATATTAAAATGGAAAAAGAGACGTAAGGAGAAAATTTCTTCAAAAAAAAGCGACTACGGATCTTAAACAAAACTTACTAAAAAAACATTCCTAAAATCAAATCAAATCTTTTCAATAAAAAAATTCAAATCAAATCATTATTAGATCGAAATTGCCGCATAAATTTCTTCTTCCTAATGTTTCAAAAAAACAAATGGATTTTTGAAAAAACAATTAGTAATAAAAAACCACTCGTAAAATCAAATCAATTCTTTGAAAAAAATCAAATCAAAATAAGGTCGAAATTGCTGCATATAGGAAATTTTCTCCAATTCAAACAAGCAGATTTATATAAATTATAAAAACAAAAACAAAACACACTTTCTTAATAAAAAAACTCCTAAAAATAAATCAAAATTTTTCAATAAAAAAGCAAAACAAATGCCGAAATTGACGCATAATATCAAATCAAATCTTTCAATAAAAAAAATCAAATCAAAACAATATTAGAATGGAAAAAGATACGTAAGGAGAAAATTTCTTCAAAAAAAAAACTTACTACTTATTAAAAAAAAAAGCTTACTAAACACTCCTAAAATCAAATCAAATCTTTTCAATAAAAAAATTCAACTCAAATCAATATTAGACCTTAATTGCCGCATAAATTTCTCCTTCCTAATTTTTCAAAAAAACAAGCAGATCTTTAAAAAACACTTACTAATAAAAAAAGCACTTAAAATGAAATCAATTCTTTAAAAAAAATCAAATATTTTCCAATAAGAAAAGCAAATCAAATCAAATCAAAAGCTTAAATTGACACATAAATATCTCTTTCCTAAATTTTTTTATAAAAACAAGCGGATCTTTAAAAAAAACATCTGAAAATAAAATCAAAATTTTTCAACAAAAATAATTCAAATTAATTAAATCAAATCAAATCATTATTTAGCCGAAATTGCCGCATAAATTTCTCCTTCTTAATGTTTTTAAAAAAAAATGAGCAGATCTTAAAAAAGAAAACACTACAATGAAAAAAAAAAAAAAAACACTTACTAAAAAAAACACTCCTAAAATCAAGTCAAATCTTTTCAATAAAAAAATTCAAATTAATATTAGGTCGAAATCGTCCTATAAATTTCTTCTTCCAATGGCTGAATCATCTGTAGCATCAGTTTCTACTCCTTCCTCATTCCTTTCTCATTCAGTTACAAATCTCTTCCATTCTCTTATCCAAAAGATTTCAAAATGACATCTTGCGTGGAGAGAGTTTCCGGCCGTGACCATGATTGTTTTGATTTGCACAAAAAATTAGTGAGTTCCTTGCTTTTATAACTTTTGATTCAAGCACCAACCGACAATAAGTAGCATCGATGTCTCGGTAATAATTTTTTTTTTCGATCGATTAGATATGTCTGTAGGTTTTGCATTGGTAGTTCATATCCCAATATACCTGCCCAACGGATATCTTATGCTTGATTGAAAATATTATTTGTGTAAAGTGCATCGATTGATTCGGATTCTTTGAGATGGAACTAATTACTAACCTTAGATTTCTACAGTTTCCTGTTGACATATTGCATCCAAATTGAAAACTCACATTGAAGATCTTTCTGCATATACGACAATCGGTTTGTTTTTATCTTTTATATTTTATTTTTATTTTTAAACTAATGATATTGTCTACAAATCTTGAGAAATCTGAAATTCTTTTCGTTGCAGGAAAAAAATTTGATTCTAAAGAGCAAGAATTTCACAAGTCAAAGTCACATGGTGAAGGTATAAGTTTTCCGTCCATTTCAATTTTGCTTACGATTTTCTTGATTAATAATATAATTAAAATCAAATCAAATTCCGAAATTAAATAAAATCAAATGCCGTAATTGACGCATAAAATCAAATCAAATCTTATGAATCAAAAATTCAAATCAAGTCAATATTAAAATGGAAAAAGAGACGTAAGGAGAAAATTTCTTCAAAAAAACAACTACCGGATCTTAAACAAAACTTACTAAAAAAAACATTCCTAAAATCAAATCAAATCTTTTCAATAAAAAAAATTCAAATCAAATCATTATTAGATCGAAATTGCCGCATAAATTTCTTCTTCCTAATTTTTCAAAAAAACAAACGGATCTTTAAAAATACACTTACTAATAAAAAAACACTCTTAAAATCAAATCAATTCTTTGAAAAAAAATCAAATCAAAATTAGGTCGAAATTGCTGCATAAAGGAAATTTTCTTCAATTCAAACAAGCAGATTTATATAAATTAAAAAAACAAAAAAAATACACTTTCTTAATAAAACACTCCTAAAAATGTTTTTCAATAAAAAAAGCAAATCAAATGCCGAAATTGACGTATAATATCAAATCAAATCTTTCAATAAAATAATTCAAATCAAATCAATATTAGAATGGAAAAAGATACGTAAGGAGAAAATTTCTTTAAAAAAAAACAACAGGATCTTAAAATAAACTTACTACTTATTCAAAGAAAAACTTACCAAAAAAACACTCCTAAAATCAAATCAAATATTTTCAATAAAAAAATTCAACTCAAATCAATATTGGACCGTAATTGCCGCATAAATTTCTCCTTCCTAATTTTTCAAAAAAACAAGCAGATCTTTAAAAAAAACACTTACTAATAAAAAAACTCTTAAAATCAAATCAATTTTTTAAAAAAAAAAATCAAAAAGTTTTCAATAAGAAAAGCAAATCAAATTAAATCAAACGCTTAAATTGACATATAAATATCTCTTTCCTAAATTTTTTTATAAAAACAAGCGGATCTTTAAAAAAAACATCCTAAAATAAAATCAAAAAATATCAACAAAAATAATTCAAAATAATTAAATCAAATCAAATCATTATTCGGCCGAAATTGCCGCATATATTTCTCCTTCTTAATGTTTTTGAAAAAATGAGCAGATCTTTAAAAAAGAAAACCCTACCCTGAAAAAAAAACACTTACTAAAAAAACACTCCTAAAATCAAGTCAAATCTTTTCAATAAAATAAATTCAAATTAATATTAGGTCGAAATCACCCTATAAATTTCTTCTTCCAATGGATGAATCATCTGTAGCATCAGTTTCTACTCCTTCCCCATTCCCTTCTCATTCAGTTAAAAATCTCTTCCATTCTCTTATCCAAAAGATTTCAAAATGACATCTTGCGTGGAGAGAGTTTCCGAACGTGGCCATGATTGTTTTGATTTGCACAAAAAATTAGTGAGTTCCTTGCTTTTATAACTTTTGATTCAAGCACCGACCGACAATAAGTAGCATCGATGTCTCGGTAATAATTGTTTTTTCGATCGATTAGAAATGTCTGCAGGTTTTGCATTGGCAGTTCATATCCCGATATACCTGCTCAACGGATATCTTATGCTTGATTGAAAATATTATTTGTGTAAAGTGCATCGATTGATTCGGATTCTTTGAAATGGAACTAATTACTAACCTTAGATTTGTACAGTTTCCAGTTGACATATTGCAACCAAATTGAAAACTCACATTGGAGATCTTTGTGCATATACAACAATCGGTTTGTTTTTATCTTTTTATATTTTATTTTTATTTTTTAAACTAACAGATATTGTCTACAAATCTTGGAGAAATACAGAATTCTTTCGTTACAGGAAAGAAATTGTGATTCTAAAGAGCTTGAATTTCACAAGTTAAAGTCACATGGTGAAGGTATAAGTTTTCCGTCCATTTCAATTTTGCTTACGATTTTCTTGATTAATAATATAATGAATTACTAATATTTGAGAATACTAAGTAACACCTATTTTTTCCCATATTATTTTTTAGTTTTCAGGTTGGGGAGTCGCATCTTCATTAAAATTAGGGGGAAGGGGCCACAAGGACAAAAAAATTAATAAATGGGTCTGGAAGGACAAAAGTAACATTTTCATGATTATAAAGGACAAAAATCAAAATTGTTACTTTAAAATAGTTACTTCACGTGTTAATGTTACATTGTGTTTCACAATTGTTACTTCATATTTACCCTATTCCACATTTGTTACTTCATATTTGTTACTTCATAATTGTTAATTTTGTCCTTATTAAATTACAGTTTCATTTTATCCCGATTTTTTGATAATTTTGTCCTTCTAGACAAAAATCTATTAAAATTAATGCTTGGTATGTTTGTTTGTCATTTGTTTATTTATTTTAGGGTGGAATAACATATGTAACTCCACTTTGTAAACACGTATACCTTTACATGGAAATGGTCAAAGACATATAAAAGGTTTGAAGACAGAGATTAATTACGTTGGAAGTTGTTTATGTTTCTTAGTTTTTAGTTTATTTAAAATATATCAATAGGCGTAACAACTTCGCACTACATTGATTGATGTAAACAAAAAACAAAAAAACCAAGTGAATCGGTGAACAAAAGTCTATAAGAGCTTTAAGAACAACATCATCAAACATTTAATTAATTACGGTGAAGGTATTTTCAAATCCTATTGTCTGGCTATATTTTTATTAGATTTTTGTCCAGAAGGACAAAATTATCAAAAAATCGGGATAGAAGGACACTGTAATTTAATCAGGACAAAAGTAACAATTATGAAGCAACAAATATGAAGTAACAAATGTGGAATAAAGTAAATATGAAGTAACAATTGTGAAACACAAAGTAACATTAACACGTGAAGTAACAATTTTAAAGTAACAATTGTGATTTTTGTCCTTTATAATCATGAAAATGTTACTTTTGTCCTTCCAGACTCATTTATTAATTTTTTTGTCCTTGTGGCCCCTTTCCTCTATTTTTATTTAATTTTTTTTTTTGCATATCGATTAATTCTAATCCTGTGTGTTAAGTGTTTGATATTATTGCCTATATGAAAAATAATCATTCAAGCATGAAAAAATAGAAGTATGTCTTAAATCCTTCTCCTTTATTTTTTTTAGAACTTCCTTTATTTATTTAACAACTTATTTGTTGTCGTATATTTGGTATTATATACTATTGTTGTGATTGACACATACCGTTTCTTGGTCTTAGGTGGTTTGTTGTCATTTTTTATTGGATCCTTCGAGATCTCTTGAATCAATTCCGTCTTGTTTTTCATTGGATTTTTCTAATTTTTATATATGAGGTTGATATATTAAGAGATAAAATTCAACTTCATGGCACCGAAATTAACGATTTTCACTTTATTAATATGCATTTTCTCCACTTCCCTCCTTTTTGTTTATTCCTTTAGATTTGATATTCCAATTGATAAAGTCATCATTTTAGAGAAATGCCAAAAATAAAATAAAATTACATTATACATATCTTGATGGATCAGTTGGCTAATATTCGATTCGGGACATATATATGATGTAGATTTCTAAACGTGAAACCCTACTTTTGCTCTTAGAATATATATGCTCTAGACTTGCATCAAACCTAAAGTCACTTAAAGTTTAAGTCAATTTTTTGTTTTAACATTTGATTTTTTGCAACGAATTGTTAAGAGTTCCATTTCACCAAATTGTGAGAAAAATGTGCTTCATAATGGTAATTGGAAGTTAAAAAATAAAGAATTTAACTGGGATTTAAATGTTGCCTATTCGATTTATTTCTTCTCCTATTTGTGCATAACCTAAAATTTGTTGATTTGTGTTTGTTTCCATGCAATCAAACCCTTTAGCCGGAGAATGTGGAAACCAACCTTCAAGGTAGTTGGTATTTGGATCCAGCAGACAAGAAAAATTCATCTAGGGTTGACGTCAAATTTTAAGATTATAGGGTTACAAATATTAAGATTCGATGAAATCTATAATTGTGATTCAAATTTGAGGAGGATAAATATTGGTCATTTGTGGACTTACATTGAACCGTGAAGTTGAGTGACAATTGTATACATTTTTTCAAGAGATTTTATTGTGTAACGGTCGTAGAAAAGTTGTACCAAGTGGTATATATATTATAGCTTTTCATTTTTGCTCTCTTTCACATAATATGTCTTTATGGTATACGAGATATAATAAACGAAAGGTGGTAACAATCGCTGTATTGTAAAATTTGTCATTTCTCAATAGTAGATGTTACGGAGTTTTGGTTTGAATTTTTCTTTATCATTGTTTTGGTTTCAAAACCTCTTTTTCGAACTACACATTTCCGCATTAAGAATTATTCTAGCTATATGGTTGATTTTTGTGCACATTTTATCTTATTTTATTTTTGTGGGAAGGGGATGGGATTTTTTTATCAGGGGCGGGAATCGAACCCGGTCAATACCGGGAAGTGCAATGGACTTTACCAAAGTTCACATATAATGCATAGTTTGATTTTATTCCATTTACTAACTTCTTTGTGTCACTTCACGTATGAGAAAGAATCGAGTATATCTCATTATGGAGAATTGGAGCTTCAAGCATCTTCCCACTAATCTCATTGTGATACTATGAACAAGTTAATATATGATGCAACGGCGGATCTATTTTTTTTAGGGTGGTTCGTAAAAATTTTCAAAGTCATTTTTTTATCACAGTCCAAAATATTCTTCTATAGGGAATATATAGGGGTTCGTGGATCCCAATTATTATAATATTCCTTCGCCTCTGATATGAAGTAGTTGAGTATTCTTAGTTAAGTTTTCAAGTTTCCTTAGAAATAGTTTGTTTTACAATTATATCACCCGTGCATTATGCACGGGTTTTTTACTATATATATACATATATATATATATATCTATATATATATATATATATATATATATATATATATATATATATATATATATATATATATATATATATATATATATATATATATATATATATATATATAGGAAGAGATTTAACCCAATTACCCGCTTTGACCCGCCTCCATACGCCAAACCCGTAAATTATGAAGGAAAAAAACCATACCCTAATTAGAAAATTCGGCTTCTTAACATTTGATTTCCGTAATAAATACCATATTTTTTAAATTAATATCTAGCATTAAAAAAAACCCTACTGTAAAAAGTTCAAAAAAACAACCGGATCTTAAAAATAAAGCTTGCTAAAAAAACACTCCTAAAATAAAATCAAATCAAATATTTTCAATAAAAATATTCAAATCAAATCCATATTAGACCGAAATTTCCGCTTAAATTTCCCCTTCCTAATTTTTTCAAAAAAAACAAGCGGATATTTATAAAAAAAAAACTTACTAATAAAAAAAGACTCTTAAAATCAAATCAATTCTTTAAAAAAATCAAATCCAAATTTGGTCGAAATTGTTGTATAAAGGAAAATTTCTTCAAGCAAACAAGTAGATTTATATAAATTTAAAAAAACACACACTTTCTTAATAAAACACTCCTAAAAATAAATCAAAAAATTTTCAATAAAAAAGTAAATTAAATCAAATCAAATGCTGAAATTGACGCATAAAATCAAATCAAATCTTTTGAATAAAAAAAATCAAATCAAATCAATATTAAAATGGAAAAAAGAAAATTTCTTCAAAAAAACAACTACCGGATCTTAAACAAAACTTACTAAAAAAACCATTCCTAAAATCAAATCAAATCTTTTCCATAAAAAAATTCAAATCAAATCCTTATTAGATCGAAATTGCCGCATAAATTTCTTCATCCTAATTTTTCAAAAAAAAAAAGGATCATTAGAAAAACACTTACTAATAAAAAAACACACTTAAAATCAAATCAAAATTAGGTCGAAATTGCTGCATAAAGGAAATTTTCTTCAATTCAAACAAGCAGATTTATATAAATTAAAAAAACAAAAAAAAAACACACTTTCTTAATAAAACACTAAAAATAAATCAAAAATTTTCAATAAAAAAAGCAAATCAAATGCCGAAATTGACGCATAGAATCAAATCAAATCTTTCAATAAGAAAAATTCAAATCAAATCAATATTAGAATGGAAAAAGATACGTAAGGAGAAAATTTCTTCAAAACAAACAACCGGATCTTAAAAAAAACTTGCTACTTATTCCCAAAAAAAACTAACTAAAAAAACACTCCTAAAATCAAATCAAATATTTTCAATAAAAAAATTCAACTCAAATCAATATTAGACCGTAATTGCCGCATAAATTGCTCCTTCCTAATTTTTCACAAAAACAAGCAGATCTTAAAAAAAAAAAAAACACTTACTAATAAAAAAAGCTCTTAAACTCAAATCAATTCTTTTAAAAAAAAATCAAAAATTTTTCAATAAGAAAAGCATATCAAATCAAATCAAATGCTTAAATTGACACATAAATATATCTTTCCTAAATTTTTTTATAAAAACAAGCGGATCTTTAAAAAAACATCCTAAAATAAAATAAATAATTTTCAACAAAAATAATTCCAATTAATTAAATCAAACCAAATCATTATTCAGCTGAAATTGCTGTATAAAATTCTCCTTCTTAATGTTTTTAAAAAAACGTGCAGATCTTTAAAAAGAAAACTCTACCCTGAAAAAAAAAACACTCCTAAAATCAAGTCAAATCTTTTCAATAAAAAAAATTCAAATTAATATTAGGTCGAAATCGCCCTATAAATTTCTTCTTCCAATGGCTGAATCATCTGTAGCATCAGTTTCTACTCCTTCCCCATTCCTTTCTCATTCAGTTACACATCTCTTCCATTCTCTTATCCAAAAGATTTCAAAATGACATCTTGCGTGGAGACAGTTTCTGGCCGTGGCCATGATTGTTTTGATTTGCACAAAAAATTAGTGAGTTCCTTGCTTTTATAACTTTTGATTCAAGCACCGACCGACAATAAGTAGCATCGATGTCTCGGTAATAATTGTTTTTTCGATCGATTAGAAATGTCTGCAGGTTTTGCATTGGCAGTTCATATCCCGATATACCTGCTCAACGGATATCTTATGCTTGATTGAAAATATTATTTGTGTAAAGTGCATCGATTGATTCGGATTCGTTGACATGGAACTAATTACTAACCTTAGATTTCTACAGTTTCCAATTGACTTATTGCATCCAAATTGAAAACTCACAGTGGAGATCTTTGTGCATATACAGCAATCGGTTTGTTTTTATCTGTTTTTATTTTTTTTATTTTTTAAACTAAAGGATATTGTCTACAAATCTTGGAGAAATACCGAATTCTTTCGTTGCAGGAACAAATTTGTGATTCTAAAGAGCATGAATTTCACAAGTCAAAGTCACATGGTGAAGGTATAAGTTTTCCGTCAATTTCAATTTTGCTTACGATTTTCTTGATTAATACTATAATGAATTACTAATATTTGAGAATACTAAGTAACACCTATTTTTTCCCATATTCTTTTTTCGTTTTCAGGTTGGGGAGTCGCATCTTCATTAAAATTAATGCTTGGTATGTATGTTTGTCATTTGTTTATTTATTTTAGGGTGGAATAACATATGCAACTCCACTTTGTAAACACGTATACCTTTACATGGAAATGGTCAAAGACATATAAAAGGTCTGAAGACAGAGATTAATTACGTTGGAAGTTGTTTATGTTTCTTAGTTTTTTGTTTATTTAAAATATATCAATAGGCGTAACAACTTTGCACTGCATTGATTGATGTAAACCAAAAATAAAAAAAAAACCAAGTGGATCGGTGAACAAAAGTCTATAAGAGCTTTAAGAACAACATCATCAAACATTTAATTAATTACGGTGAAGGTATTTTCAAATCCTATTATCTGGCTGTATTTTATTTAATATTTTTTGCATATCGAATAATTCTAATCCTATGTGTTAAGTGTTTGATATTATTGCCTACATAATAAATATTCATTCAAGCATGCAAAAATAGAATTATGTCTTAAATCCTTCTCCTTTATTTTTTTAGAACTTCCTTTATTTATTTAACAACTTATTTGTTGTCGTATATTTGGTATTATATACTATTGTTGTGATTGACACACGCCGTTTCTTGGTCTTAGGTGGTTTGTTGTCATTTTTTTATTGGATCCTTCGAGTTTTCTTGAATCAATTCCGTCATTTTTTTCATTGGATTTTTCTAATTTTTATATATGAGGTTGATATATTAAGAGATAAAATTCAACGTCATGGCACCGGAATTAACGATTTTCACTTTTTTAATATGCATTTTCTCCACTTTCCTCCTTTTTGTTTATTCGTTTAGATTTGATATTCCAATTGATAAAGTCGTCATTTTAGAGAAATGCCAAAAAAAAAATAAAAATTACATCATACATATCTTGATGGATCAGTTGGCTAATATTCGATTCTGGACATATATATGATGTAGATTTCTAAACGTGAAATCCTACCTTTGTTCTTAGAATATATGCTCAAGACTTGCATCAAACCTAAAGTCACTTAAAGTTTAAGTAAATTTTTTGTTTTAACATTTGATTTTTTGCAACGAATTGTTAAGAGTTCCATTTCACCAAATTGTGAGTAAAATGTGCATCATAATGGTAATTGGAAGTTAAAAAATAAAGAATGTAACTGGGATTTAAATGTTGCTCATTCGATTTATTTATTCTCCTATTTGTGCGTAACCTAAAATTTGTTGATTTGCGTATCTTTCCATGCAATCAAACCCTTTAGCCGGAGAATGTGGAATCCAACCTTCAAAGTAGTTGGTATTTGGATGCAGCAGACAAGAAAAATTAATCTAGGGTTGACGTCAAATTTTAAGATTATAGGGTTACAAATATTAAGATTCGATGAAATCTATAATTGTGATTCAAATTTGAGGAGGATAAATATTGGTCATTTGTGGACTTACATTGAACCGTGAAGTTGAGTGACAATTGTATATATTTTTCAAGAGATTTTATTGTGTATGATTAAGTAGAAAAGTTGTACCAAGTGGTATATATTATAGCTTTTCATTTTCTTTCTCTTTCACATAATATATTTTTATGGTATACGAGATGTAAGAAGCGAAAAGGTGGTAACAATGGTTTGTATTTGTAAAATTTGTCATTTCTCAATAGTAGATATTACGGGGTTTTGGTTTGAATTTTTCTTTAGCATTGTTTTGGTTCCAAAACCTCTTTTTCGAACTACACATTTCCGCATTAAGAATTATTCTGGCTATATGGTTGATTGATGTACCATGTTTTCATTTTTCTTTTCATATTTTTGTGCACATTCTATCTTATTTTATTTTTGTGGGAGGGGGATGCGATTTTTTTATCAGGGGCGGGATTCGAACCCGGTCAATACCAGGAAGTGCAATGGACTTTACCAAAGTTCACATATAATGCATAGTTTGATTTTTTTTCCATTTACTAACTTCATTGTATCACTTCACGTATAAGGAAGAATCGAGTATATCTCATTATGGAGAATTGGAGCTTCAAGCATTTTCCCACTAACCTCATCGTGATACTATGAACAAGTTAATATATGATGCACCGGCGGATCTATTTTTTATTAGGGTGGTTCGTAAAATTTTTCAAAGTCAAATTTTTTATCACAGGCCAAAATATTCTTCTATAGAGAAAATATAGGGGTTCGTGGATCCCAATTATTACAATATTCCTTCGCCTCTAATATGAAGTAGTTAAGTATTCAAGTTTCCTTAGAAATAGTTTGTTTTACATTTATATCACTTTGTGTATTATGCACGGTTTTTTATATATATATATATATATATATATATATATATATATATATATATATATATATATACATACATTAATAAATTCAATATAATATGAGTTTGATCCTTTTATAAGTTGAAATAAAAAGTCACAATCACATAACATTACTAATAACTATTGAACTCAAATATATAATTCTAGCTCTTCTTCAAAAAAATATATCTGATATTATATTTTCAAGTTTGGCCAATTGACCCGTTTCTTGACCCGTTTTCAACCTGTGAAATAAAAAAATAAAAAAAAAATAAAAGACAACCTGAAATAAAAAAATATTGTTTATATAAAAGAGACAAAATGTCCCCCATCTTCGTGCAAAATAGTCCCATTATCTCCCTCCCACGATCACTGATCACCATTTCCTCAATTACCACAATTCGAAAGATAACTGCCGTCCTTTATTCCAATAAATCAAATAACCGTAACAATTTCCCAATCCTTTTACATCCTTATCATCTTTCATGTGGAATGCTACTACATCAGGTAATCTCAAAACTCGACGTTTCCTCTTACTTTTTTTTTTCCCAACTGCCGGAATTTTGCAAAGAATTGGGATTACATGAAAAACTGACGAAATTTATCCTCCTGAGTATTGGATTAGCACGAAGAAAGAACTTAAAAATCTTGGTTCCTTATATCAAGTTCCGCAGATGAAACCAACAAAGTTTATGGATCTGAGGTTTGTTTCATTTTTTATTCCTGCACCTTCTACGGGCTTTCATGTTGAAGAAAACCGAGATTGTTTGATTTGAATAATCATAGAATATGAACAATCTATCTATGAAAAAGAAAATTGGAAATCAATGGAATTTTGTTTAGCTTAATGATTCATCTTTGTTTTCTATTTTCAAAATTTTTTTTCCCTTTTTTTTCCGGACAAAAACATCAATTCCTTCATTGGGCTAATTAAATGATTATTTTTATACATATGAAGGTCATATTATTCTATGGTACGAGGTCATTGTTTACTTTTGTCAAAGAACATGAAGATTGCAGATCCTTTAATCAAGTTGAGGCAAGATCAAAACATTTTGGTTCCCATATACAGGATAACGTTGTCAGTTGTCACGTTAGGGCATTACAATCAGATATGGTTGCACATACTATGGATAGGTGCATTTACCATTTCAGTCGTATGATATTTTTTCCAATTTTTATTTTTATTTTTTGAATGCATTTCTAGGGTGCAAGTGTGCAACTGATAATGATGATCCCATTGTGACTGATAAGGGAAACGCATAAATGACTTGTACATGCATTAAGAAAGATATGAGATATTTGTCAGTGCAAGAAATGCGTTGTTGCGGCTTGCCTAATATGGTTGGGGTTGACCAACCCGTTAATTGGAGTGGAGCAATGCAACGGATATCATATAGAGTGAATATAAAGGACACCTAGAGAATACTATGAGGTGCGGCTTAGGTCGAGGGTTGATTGTTTATAGAGCAATTTTTTCAAAAGATATTCATCTATCTGATTAATGACTCATAAGAAGATAATGTCAAATTATAGTGTCATTGTGATAGATTAACTCACTTGAATGGAAGTTAGTTTTCTGGTTTTGGATTGTTCTTTTCACTTTCTTTTAAATGTAGGATATGTCGTCACTGTCAACCTTTCGTGTGGCTTTAGAAATTGTATAATTTTGTTGCAGTAATTCATTATTTATCTCAACTTACTTTTTCAATGTGTTTGATGAAGATTTGCACACCAATTGTTCAAGCACATAAAATGCTATACGGCCATGAAGTCGAGAGAAGAAGTTTGATATGCCGCAATAATGGTTAAAGGTTCATTTTTTTTTAGCTTTTTGGTTCTTTTTGTCTTTTCCTAAAGTTGTTTTTTTATCCCATATATCATTATTAAATTTCACCCGGAATTCGTTCTTCTTTATTTCTCTTTTACTATTATTCACAATATTGCATAAATTGTTATCTTTCTGTAGCATGGATTTCATTTTTTTCAAAATTCACTTTGCTCTTATCTTATTTTCACTTTGTAATTTGACAGTTCAGTGAAGCCATATTGCAGTATGTTTTGTCTAAGAAATAACTACTGCTCCTGGTGTTCTCTTTACCATTGTTAATTTTATGCCAAAGTTTGTGTTTCCATTTTTCCCTCCTCTTTTTTTTTGTTTAATTATGGTTTGTTTTTTTTTAGAAAAACATCTTAACATTTTACTCATGTTCAATACAAAAGATTTGTTGTGTTGATGTTGCGCAGGGAGACATTCATTTCTGAGTTCCGAATTCGAATCTACAAAATTCATCTTTTTTTTAATTTTTCATGTTCAATATCAAAGGCTTCCATTCATTCATTTTTTACTTCTCCTTTTGTTTGCATATTGTTTCTCAGTTTAGCTTTCCCACACAATGATTGGGTCAAAGGCCTCCAATAAATGAAAAATGCATTTATGCAAGGAATTTATCTTCCTTTGTTAGGATAAACATGTTGTTATAGGGTTTTTTTTTTTTTTTTTTTTTTTGGGGGGGGGGGTGTTATAGGTTGTTCTGTAGCAGTTTTGGATCTTCTAAATTTGCTACAAATTTCATTTGTTGCTTATATGGTTGTGTACGGAAGAATGATAACATGGTGTGTGAATTTCTTCTTCATCAATTTCCATTTATTATCCTTTGTTTATTTTTGGGTCTTATAGATTTTAACATAATTAGAGGTGTGGAGTTGCATAACTAGGGATGTGCATTTTCTCTCATTTTTTAATGCTTAATCATTGTCTCCCTTATGCAAGTTTTAAGTAGTTTCTGCCATTGTCTCGGCGTTCATTAATCCAGCATTAGTGTACACCCCTTTCTATCAACGGTGATTTGTTGTATGACCTCATCTTAGAATGATCTAACAACCAAAACTTTTCATTTATCGCTATCCTTTTTTTACTCCGCAACTAAGAATGAATTCATGAAATCAGTCAAATTTAGTCTCTTCATTTGTCGCTCTCATAATTCCTGAATTCATTCGCATGTAAGTATTATGATTTTGCTGTCATCCCATTATCAAAAAGAAAGATGTGTTTTGTAAAGATCGTTTTTAGATATTGTCAAACTATTATAACTCATGTTGAATGAAATCACTTTTTTTTTCTTTTCGATTTTGTGTTTTCCTTTTTAGAAACAAATGCTATATATACATACAACCCGTGCATGGAACGAGTTTTCATACTAGTATATATATATATATATATATATATATATATATATATATATATATATATATATATATATATATATATATAAGCAGAAACCCGTGCATAATGCATAATGCATGGTGATGTATAAACTAAAAATACACGTATTATTTAGGACGTGTGGATTTGTATCAAAATTTAATAAGTGCAATATTAAGTGACATGTGGAATTCCTTATGTAAAATAATACGTGTAACATAATACATCATAGCACACAGGGGCGGACACAGGATCCCGGATGAGGGGGGGCGATAGTATGGACGAGTGTAAATTTTTAGTGGGGGGCAAAAAAATACACAACATACATAATAGTGTATTTTTTTCGGATCTACAGTGAGCTTTACCCTCTATATAAAGGGTACATCCGCCCCTGATTGCACATCGAATATACATATAAATGTAACTTTCTAAGAAAATACAAACACAACGTGGATGAAAATATAAGACAGTGTAAGGTATACAAAACGTTGAAAACCGCATTCATATAAATATTTTTGGATTAACGTAATATAGTCTTTTTTTTTTATTAACCAAGATGCAACGGAGATAGAAATACATTTCTTCATAAATTGTTTTTTCTAAAAACAGTCCGACTCATGAAAAAAAGGCATTCCACTAATCGACTTGTTAACAAATAGTATAAGAGATTGAAAGTAAAGGAAAATTTTAGTTTTTTGTTTCCAGAATATGAGGTCGCATACATTTTGATATTGGTCGTACAATAATACCCAGAAGTAAAAAATAAAAAATAAGTAAATACAAACGACCTCCGCCCCTAAATAATAATCATGGTTTTATATAGATATATAGATACATATATTTTTTTTGTTTTTTTCTTTTACGTATATGAAGGAAATGGATGAAAGTCGTTGATTTTAGATGATAAAGTTTAATTTACTTTTTGGATCACATTAATTCAATGAATGTAAAGTTTAATAACCTTCACAATTATTGCCACCGTAATTTAGTGCTTTGTTTAGAAATTGGAATCACGTGTCGTAACAACATGCTTTGAGAAAAAGATTAATTATGGTGTCAAAAGATTTTGCTGCAGACCCTCCATCCACTTCATTAAACTCTTCATAAACAGTGCGGACAAAAGAAACTTTCCCCGTTTAAGACATTCATCATCTTCTACGGTAACCTTAGAAGCATGTCTACCCCTACCCTATATATGAGTGTAAGTGTGAAACACACCAAATTAGTGTCCAAGCGACTCTTGAGAAGACTTATATTTTATCCTCAAGACCACAAAAAGACTGACAGACATCAAGTAAAATAGAGGCAAATTATGATTGTATGTAGAAGTTCCACGATTCAATCATATAGTCTGAAACTAAGAGCTTTAAATAAAAACCCTTCACGTCCTGTGGAACCATTGATTCTCACGATTTTTTAAAAATCCCGAATCCACATGTCCTGTGTCCATGCAACCTATTCATGCCTTCTCGCTCATCCAGCAGCCAGTTATTCATCTTTACGTCATCTAATCATGATTTCGGCACAGGCTAATAATTTCTCGCTAGCAAACATGCATGGCCTTTTGTAACTGTGAAAATTTAGTACAGTAAACATTGATCATGAAACTATTGCATTCACGCAACAAAACGTGAACTGGAAAAAAAAAACCAAAGACAATTAATTAAAGAAGGAAACATAAATCAACATTCCAATCTATAAACATTAAAAAAAACTCAAATGTCGACCTACCTCCTCATTTAATTGGTTGATCAAAAAACGTTACAATAAAAAGGTTAGAGTCAATCATTTTCTAGGAGAGACAGATGGTGCATCAAGCAAAGATCATACCGCAGCATGACGAGCTTCATCTATAGACATTATAGTCAGAAAATCTCAGCCATTACATGGTTAATTTTCTGCAATAAATATATATGACACGTCTTGTATGATGAATCTAAGAATACAAAAAGTAGTTGGAAAGAAAAAGAGAGAACCTTGAACCTTCTTTCAAGCTCCATATAAAGAGGGAAGCCAGAGAACTTGGCAATGTAAGACCTCTTCAAGAACTCAACAAAGATTTGCCCAAGACGGCTTTGAATCTTGAACCCTTTGTTCCTGACAAAATAGGTCTGGTTGCAATAGGTGTTCAAGTGCTGCAGTATGACATTGAATTCAAAATGTGGATTTGTTACATTTTTTCACTTCAAAACTATATTGCTCAAACCCCTTTTCAGAGATATATAAAAAAAGAATAAATAAAAATCAGTTGAGTCACACTACCGTATATGATGCTTACCTAGACTTTCATCTCAATTGTGATTATTTAATCAAAAGCAATCAAAAAGCTTCTTTTTCTATCAAAGACCATTTTTCTGCAAATTAAAATTGACAAAATTATGGTGGTCACTGATCACTCATAAAGCCATGAAAGTGGCATATCCCTGAAAGCATCAAAGATGTAACTGAAATGGCACATCTGTACTATATAATAAAGACAACCAAAATTACATATGTAAACAAAAGTAGAAATATTTTATCAACAAACTGGAGTAACAAAGTAGTATTATTGGTTTGAGAAAATGAGGGGAATCACCTGAATTGAGCTCAAGAATCACATGTCCATTTGAGTTTTGTATGAAAAGCAAAGCATCCAATTGGAAATTAAAATATTAGATTAAAATCAATAATACAACCCCTTCAAAAAAATCAATAATACATGCTGCCAAAGATTGCAAAAAAAACCCATGCTCTCACACCAACCGTGAATCCAACAAGCAAATATGAAAATTTTCGTTGCTTCTTTTCCACAATTCCACTTCAGTATGCGAAAATAATTCCACAATTCATGAAAACATAAAACTCATTAAAACTATATTTAATGCCTACAGAGTAAATAAGATTTTGGAGTTAAAATAATAATGGAAAACACAAAACCCACAAAGCTAAAGTGCAGAAGATGAATCTTTATAGGCTTCCTCTATAGATTCATTGTTGAATCAATCATAAGGACTATTGATCCAGGCAAATTTAAGATATGAGTAAAATCTTTATAGGAATGACAAACATAGATCATATCATAACAACAAAAAAGTGAAAGCCATTTAAGATAATTTAAGGGACAAAATTCTCACATTTGTCAAGCAAGGATCTAGATCCATCAATGTTTCATCCACCATATAGATCATCTAGTCAGCATCTTTCATAGAGGAAACGAAAAACTGAATCCAAATATGGAATTCCACAAAACCCCATACTCGTAAAAGTTAAAACTCAATATCGTATTGATGATGAAAGAGCTGACAAATAGAACCGATCAAAATCCCGTGGAGAGGAAAAGAATAAAATTTTGATAATTAAAATGGAAAAATTTCATAGAGCTAAAGAATATTACGCACAAAGAGCATGGAATCCAATTTCTTTAATGCTTACTAATCACGTTTCTTGCAATCTGACCACATCCTGCAACAACATCAAACACAAAATCGGTTTGAAAAATAATTACTCCATAGAAAAATTAATGAAAGAATATTCAACAAAAATTTGCTCAAACAGTTGGATATAAACCCCAGTCACTTCACCATACCAGATACTACGGTGCATCTTGAAAACGAAAATAAATATTGAGAAAGAAATATAGTCTCGATTTATGCAAAAACAAACAATTACGACATTAAAAGAAAAACTCACAAAGACGATTTTTTACCAAAAATCTGGAGTACAGCGTGCAATCATAGTGGTCTTTCGTATTCCAAGCTGCACTCGATAACCGTGTAGTGATAGAAAAACGATAGATTCAGATTACATAAATAAGCGGAAGGGGTAGAAATCAACAGGACCGTTTCTACATCCATTGTTATTCGACTCCGTCTCAGTTTGCCGCCAGGATCCAAACCCTAGAACAGAAAAGAAGAACTCCATATGCACAAGTGGCATATGGTGCTATTAGGTCTTCTGGTCTATGCCTATTTTCTATATGATCACAAACCGATAGTACAGTGAGTCTATATATAGGCAAGACTACTAGGACCTAAAGCATTATGGAATATTCGGAATGAAAACCCTAACCATCATAGATTTCCCATAATACCCTTAGTTAAATAATAAACCAATAATATATTTACCAACATAATATTTAAATAACTTAAGGGCCACATATAATTATCTTTTAACTGAATGATAATTCTTACATTCTCTCACTTGGCCCGAGAAGTTATGTCGGTACAACATCAATGAGTGACAACAAAATTTTGCATGCTCGAAATGTCACTCTATTATTAACAAAACTTCAACTGATCAATACTAACACAAGAACTATGGCGGTTATGCTTGATAAAAACAAACACTCCGTTCCAAAATCACAATGTGCAATATCAACCAGCCAAGTAAACATTTTATGAATGAACTAATCAAAATGTCATTCGGGGTCCCAGAATCCAAATGGTGAATACTCATACATGAACTCGGTGAACTTTCATGTAATTGCTACATCACTATGATGTCTATTTTGACAATTTTCAGAGAATTTAGACAAAACATCTTTATGTGTCAGTAAGTCAAATATGAGTACAACATGATTGTTGAATATCATAAGCCGGCAAAAGTTCACAATCCATAATCTCATATGATTCTACTTATTAGGCACTCCGTCTTATAGCTAGCATACCTTTGACAAAGTGTCTCACAAATGTCAATTTGCTAATTTGACATGCAAAAACATTCCTTATATAAAGGACAATGCAGTCTATCCGAAATTTGGCTAAATGCAACATCGACTAATATCCATAAGCCAAAACTCATAAAGCCTGTGACTTAACATAAAATATTTGGTCTTTCAATAAATGAGCTACTCTAATCAATACACAAGTTCACCTTTAAAGGTAGTTGATGCAAGCTTAACGAGATCCTGACATAGATGATCTCATTGAACCTCTTATATCGATATGAGATTCACCAAAATCATACAACATATCCTTTTAAGGAAACTATTGATCATAAGTATAGCTCTGACAAAAATACAAGTGTACAATTCTAAAATATGGTTAATACTCCCACTGGTCGACAACATCATTACAATGTAAACCAGTATAATAAAATCAGAAGCTTACAAAATCTATATAAATACTTGCAAACCGAAAATAATTATTCAGTGCTTTTGTTCCCCAACACATGTTGTGTACATTTCAGTAGTTTATCACACAAATGACAACCACTATAATGGTTAAATAAACCATATTTCTATCATGAGCTATGATCAACAAAACGGGCACAAAATTCTTCAGTAACTGTATAGAAGAATTGATAATCTTAAGTGCCTCATAGAGAAAATTCTCAACAACAAATCTAGCATTATTTTGCTCATCATAACAAGAATGAGTTCCTAAGTGATTTATTAAATCATCAATATGGAACTCTATAATGAATAACAAAAACTAGTACAAACATGAATTTTCTCAGGATGTAACAATGCAACTAATGCTCATAATATAATAATGTTCAAAAGAACTAATTCATCCAACCAATAGTCAGATAGAATAATGCACACAACTCAAAATAGAATAAGGTTTTAATAATCTAGAAATTTACTCCCACTATTTTACGTAATTAGTGGTTTAGCAATGAGTAGATACCATATGTGATTGACCTCAACATGTGATCAATCTATAATTGTCTCTCTTAATATGAAATATAACATATTCCATTTAGAATCAACTAAGTTTCTTCAATGAAAATCAGAATGATGCAATTCACCTTATGATTAATCACTTAGAACAATCACTCCCACTCAATCCGTATTTCCCAAAATCCTTATGGTTTCTAAATTCACATTATGTTAGAATATGTGATCAACCTCTTGCGATTCCAATGAATCAATCAAAATATCTATTTATATATGAACACTTCATTTGACCAAAGTTCTATATCCAGAGTTATAAGCTCTGGTCAAAATAAGGTCAAATTCAAATGTATAATATTTCATCATGATTCTTTCCACAACACAATGTTGTCAAGATGAAAACCTTGAAGAGAATCTAACAATATTACACATTGTTCAAATAGATTCTAACTCCTTAGGATACAAATAAATGTCATTTTCGACGGGATTCTCCCACTCAATCACACGATAGTACAAACAAGTGTGATTGTATGATTCAAGGAGAAAATGACATATATTTTCCTGCCATAAATGTCTTTTGTTCTATACTATCATAAATAGCATACTCTATCCTCAAGTATAAAAGCTTTATGAACAATATAAGCTTTAATATGGATAAGTAGCCATAATAATGGATGATGTCAAAATATAAGACAAATTATCAAACCATTTAAATATTGAACAATAGACACTTATACAATGTCATGATCTCATCTAATCATTCTACATAATGAGTGAACTTAATTGTTTGTCATATACAAACCCCACTAACTCAAGTCATGGTGATAAATACAGCATTTAAGCCCTACAACCCACCATAATTTTAGTTTACTTTAAAGAAGTATATCGCAACTTCATACGTCGAAACAGTGATATATTCATTGATGTCAACTATCTAATGTAGGCTGGATATAACTTACGAGGCTATAGTGCTACACAGAATAAAGATTTGAAATCTTAAGTTGAGCACGAGAGATTCACTATCCAAAATATGATAGCCTCATATTTTCATATTGACAATGTGAAGTAAATATCTAAAACACTTCACCTTATATCACAACTAAATATGAGATCTAACACATAGCAATTTCCGTACCAATGAGATAACATACTTTAATGTCCCTAACCAAAACTAATAGAAACAAGATTACCTTCAAGTGTAATTTCTTAAAATGAGACAATATGATATTCTTTATATGTCTCACAAAATTCGCTCATCATGCCAGAATACAAATGATCAAATACACTATAGACCACGTGTTTCTCTATGTTCATAAAATTATGAACACTCTGAACATGACAAATGTATTTAATTACACTATCACAAATAGAAATCACCCAAGACCATAGGAAAATCATAATATTAGTAATCCAAAATGATCTGCAAACTAACACTAATAACCCAATTTCTATTATGAGGAGTACGTACTGAACAATTTTATTATATGTCATTGAGGACAACTCTAGCATTAGGGTGGTCAAAATGAACTTTATCTTTAATGGAAATGCATATCAAAACTGGTTTAATTTTATTTTAAGAACACCAACATAAGCGATTGATTCGCTAAAATGCTCATAAATCAACCCATCAGTTGATAAATGTGATTCCTTAGTGAGTGGTGGAGCACCCATCCGAATTAAAAGATCCTAACCAATGCATTCCAAAATCAATCATATGAGCTTCCTTAGACAGAATCAACCAATGTTAATTCTTTTAAAAGTAAATTCACGGCCGTCCTGTGGGTAGAGAATGTAATCACTACATAGAATTTACTATCATAAATAATAAGACTGGAGAAATAACTATGTGGAGCGAGACCATCTGTATCTGTGGGCATAAGATAAATCCCCTCATCTTTATGCTAATTTTCCATCTTATTTCAATTAGTCTCATAAAGATAATTGCCTCCATGTGGGGCCGGGCATTATCTAAATGAACTAATTGGTCTGAAATGTATATGTCACTCATATAATCACTGAACATTATGTGATTAATCGCTGCATTACGTCTCATGCATTCCGGATGCTGTGGCTACTCCAAGAGATGCAAGAGAAATAATATCTTAAGATGACACATACGGTTTGATTATATAGCCTCTCCATTTAATACAAACAATTAAATTATGTATATTAATAACGATATGGAGAGACTACAACCTTAATTAATCAAACCAGTTTGTTATTAGGTTCCACCAAATGCACAGTCAAGATATGGTTCACTCATATATGTCAATCAACCATTTAGTTGTAGCTAAAATATGCATTAAATTGATCCCTAAACATAATGCGATCAATTTCGTCAATTTAATCACCAACAATATGTGACTAAGTATTTTGTCAATCATTGAGCTGATGTGTCTACACTCAAAATCGACCGTATGACATGGCATACTAAATAAGGGTAAATACAAATATATTTCTTATATTGACACACCATTTAATTGAACCAATTTGTCAATTCAACTGAATATCGATGAATTTCAATCACTTCACATAATGTGATCAAAACTTTTATGCATCATCATGTCAGGCTGGTGTGGCTATACCCAATATTTGACACCATCGACATTCAAAATATTGACAACTTGACATAAGCCAACTCGATCTAATGTTGACATAAACATGTGCAACTTAATATTTAAAATATGGTTCAAGTATGCATATTTATTTCCATACTAAAATTATTACAACATTAATATGTCATGATTTGATCACAAAACATAATGCGACCAATCTCTATACGTCCAGAATTTGAGCCGTAGTGGGTAAACTCTAAACATGACACAACTATACGACATATTTTTCAATGTTGAAAATCATTAATAATCTAAAGGCATATACTTAATGACGTGTATATGTTTCACGAACCAACAACTATTACTTCAATGATATTAAGTCAATAGGTATGTATCACTACTTTAACCACATATCATTATATGAATAATTTTTATTTTTATACACTCCAAAAAGCATAAAAATAATCTCTCAATGTGATACATAAGGTATGATCAATCAATCTCTACTGAATGTGTACATAAATTTTTTTTTTGAGCATAAATGTATACATAATTAAACAAAATAATGCGTACATACCGGGGTCATTAATAGACTAATTTTGATCATATCTCCTTGACAATTATAATCATAAATTATTAATGTGAAAACAAAATACACTAAATTATTTACAATTTTACGGACATGCAACTAATTTGTCATAAAACTAATAATATTGTCTAGGGACAAGTGCTATTGTAACTAAAAATAGAGAAACAATAGTGAAACAATAATTATAACAATACAGCCCAAGTACCGTCGGCTCATAACATTGAAGCAACTACTGGCAACCCTACTGCTTTTAACAAAGGAAAGAATGCGGCAGCGGCAGCGGCAGTTACGATTTTTTATTATTATTTTAATTGTAGCCCTCCACATATAAACGAGAAAGACACAACAAAGGATTTAATATAAAATAAATTATAAAATAATATTTTACATATTATTAAAGCCTGATGTACCCTAATTTTAAACCAAAAGCAACCGCGTCGGTACAACAAATATGGAGACAACTGCCGCTGTTCTCACAAGGCCGCCGCCGGCGATACAAAACGCCACCATTTTCAGCCGCGTTGATCAACCAATCCACCGTCATCACTTTCTGCCTCTTTTTTTTTGTCACTATGAAGATGATAACCTGGAGCAAAATGGCTACCGATATAGCCACGATTCCACTACGATCACCGTCCGTAACAGCAGAGATGGTGACGAAGGGTTCATGTGCTGTCAATCGGAGGAAAAACGGTAGCAAGTTATCCGGCCACCCAACCCCCTTTTTCCTTTTCCTTTTTTAAATTTATTATTATTATTTTATATAGATCGAACAGGTATAGATTGCTTTCATTATGCAGGAGCATCCGGCGACGGCATACAATGGACGGACGAAATAAAAAAAGTTCAACCTTTGATACAAAATAATACATATATTGTCGATCTATGAATCAATCGAAACAGATCAATATTGATCCATCATTCACGTCTAAATGGATCTAAACTATAATCATCGAATAACATGGATTATAACCTCTCTCTGATACCACAAGATAGAAAAATGATAGATTCAGATTACCTGAATAAGCGGAAGCGGAAGAAATCAACCGGACCGTTCCTACATCCATTGTTATTCGACTCCGTCTCAGTTTGCCGCCAGGATCCAAACCCTAGAACAGAAAAGAAGAACTCCATATGCACAGGTTGCATATGGTGCTATTAGGTCTTCTGATCTATGCCTATTTTCTGTATGATCACCAACCGATGGTACACAGGCAGTCTATATATAGGCAAGACTACAGACTTAAAGCATTATGGAATATTCCGGAATGAAAACCCTAACCATCATAGGATTTCCCATAATACCCTTAGTTAAATAATAAACCAATAATATATTTACCAACATAAAATTTAAATAACTTAAGTGCCACATATAATTATCTTTTAATTGAATGATAATTCTTACATGTAGAACCAAGCAAATTCAGAGTGGAAGCGTTGCTTTTCTCTTCGATTTCATCCGATAATGAAAGCATAAATCTGGTTACAACGAAATCTGATTTTCAATTATTCTATTGGTAACCGAAGATCCCTGATTTTAGGGGAAAAAAGAGTGGAATGAATAAAGGTTATTTTTTTTGGGAACGAATAAAGAATTTAGAAGTTGAAATTCAAAGGCAATAAGTGCAGATCCGAGATATGAGGGCAGAAGATCGGGAAAAAGGGGTGAATAATCGTAACTGGTGAGAAAAGTTTGACTTATGTAGATGCATTTAGGATGGCGTGTTTTTTTTAATATATGTATATTTTTTTGAATTTGCTTCGGGTATAAAGGCGGGTCAAAGAGCGGGTAATGGGTTGAAATTCCGGGTATATGGTTTAAATTGGCTCCTCTATATTATATTATATATAGATAGATATGTATTCCTTCATTGTTACTTTTTTGCCGAGCCATTTGAGTAATGATAGTTTAAAGCAATATTCATATTCCTCACCATTCAAAGCAGTGGGATATTATTTGTTTATACAATATTGGATATTCCACATCAGTTATCTAATCTTCGATCGCATCATTCAGTCAAAAATTTCGGTTTCTATATATGGATGAATATATTATTCCACTATAGAATATTGATCAATGGATTGATTATCGAGTATCCTGGTATTCTGCTATTCCCGTTGATATTTGATATTATAATATATTGGTGATATCTGATACATTTATATATTGGTATTCTGGTTGATATCCGATAGTCTAGTGCATATAGGATATTTGGTATTTTCAGTTGATATTTTATATTATGATATATGGCATAATGGTATCCGGTATATGCTATTATGGATGATATCTATTATTCCGGTATTCTAGTTAATAACCGGTATTCTGGTTGATACATGGTATTATGCAATTATGGTATTATGGTATTCTAGGTGTTCTAGCATTCTCATTGATATTTGATATTATGGTATTCTGGTGATATCTTCTGGTATTCAAATTATGACCATCAATCACATTGGTATTATGGTCTTCAATCTATTGATTTCTATTGTTGGATCATCTATCAATGGCAATATCTTACCCACGTCTGTAATTATATATTATTACGGTGATCAATTACTCGGGATTTCTATATTGACACACATTTGAATTTTCTATGGATCTATATTTTATGGCATAAGAATATCTCTTATTGGGAGTCACAACCAATGATATATGGAAATTCTATCGCGGTATTCTTATCTTTTATTGGACATCTCTCTTATTGAAGGTGATTACCTTATCTCATTCATGTCATCGCATGGTTACGTACCATATGCTACAATTGAGGTAAGATTTGATTTTGGTTAATATTTACAAAAAAATGATTGAGAATAAAATCTACGTAACTCGTTCTTGGTAATGAAATACCTCAAGTAGAATATTATGTATTTTCTCATAAAATAAAAATGAAAATGAAGATAAAAAGGAGAAAAGAATGCTATATACTTATAGTAAATTATTTCTTGGGATTATGTAATTGTTTCCACCTACTCTCGTTAAGATATGGATCCATTTTAAATCATCAAATAGGTTAGTATTTATCATCTCATGATACATTCACATAAAAACAATACATGATGATTTAAATTTATTTTAGTGGTTATATAATGATATCATTTTTATCAAATGACAGCTAAAAAAAGAAATTGATGAATGAAACATACTTATGCAAATATAACGCAATAATTGAATTATTGTTTAGCACTTGAAGTGTGAAATTCAAAAGAAAAGAAACTTGAATTTTTATCTGTAGTATTAGTGATTGAAATGTATGAAATTTCAGTGCAAATGATAATACATGTCCGTTTCCAGTAGAGAACGTGACCGATAATTGATGAGATAAGTCCGTTTCCAAAAGTGGACACGACTAAATGAAACATTTGAGAAGTATCAGATCATATGAGTTAGTTTTAGAAGTGAACATGACTGAATCTAATTATATCAGTTACGGTGGTTAAAGTTGCGATTTTTAAAAGTCATCATAATAAATCCCACCGGAAGTGGGTTGATGACACGGGAATGAAAAAATATTGGTACAACCCGGTATATTGTAAAATCATTTAGCTCGTTGAATAAAAGATTTGGTCACTTGGAGATCATTTCTCCTGTGATATACATAGATGACTTGAAGCTCATCTAAAGCTCCCGAAAGCTTGAATAAGTGAATATGAAATTCACAGAGATAAAATACGGACATGAAGTCCGGGAATTGAAAGTTGAAAAAGGCCGTAAGAGAAATTCGTAAGATGATATATCCCTGATGGATATGACAAACGTTCATTTCGATACACTGAAATAATTGTCCACAAAAAGTGAGACAATATTCAAGCTAAGTACCAAATGAGATATGTATTGACGTGACATGAAAAGTCACTTTATAAAGCTTCACAAAAGTATGATAAATATCTGGTGAAACTCGATAAAGCTTCACAAAAGGCCTCAGTCATGAAATAAATTGTGATGTCATGATCATCCTGGAGATAATGCGGATATAATGAGCTTTGTATATCATACATTATTTAACATGTCTAAAACAAATTTAATGAGTTATAAGGATATCCCTCTTAAAGTGGATATCGAAAGGAGACAATGAATCAAAAAGATATTAATCTCCAGAAGAGATAACATACTTCTCCTCGATTGAAGAAATATCTCGTAATGTTTGTTGATACTAATATATGAGGATATCACATTGAAATATTGAATCCCACAAAGGGTTATTGAAAACTTAGTAGATATGAATTGTGATGAAAATATTTTTCCGAGATGAGGAGGAGGAAGTAAATGTGAAATTTATAGATAGATCTCGTGAAAAATAATATACGAACTTGAAGTTCATGAAATAATAATTTGTAAATAATCATCAGATGCATTTAATTACTTAGAAGAGTTAGCAGCTGCAAATGCTTGATTGAAATAGATTTCCTACAAGGATAAAAATATGATATCATAAAGTACGCCAGAAGCGGTATAGACCAATTGGTTAAAAGGTGTAAATCCTCAATAGAGTTTATGACTATATACTGAGAACTCTAAAAGATTTATAATGTGCTCGAGCAAATTATAATATAGTCCAAGAGAATTCGGTAAACTTCAAAAGAGAAATTATTTACTTCTGTAGAGTATAATGAAAATGAAATCATTAAAACCCTTAAGAGCTTAATGCAATAGAAAGTAAACATGACTTTGTTGATAATAAGAATGTGTGGAACTGAGAAAATGCGATTATCAATATACATTATATGATCTATAGATCAAGAATAAAATGATTATACATACACGAGGGGGAGAAAATAATCCTGAAGTTGATTGATTAGTGTTAATATTTTGGTACCCTATGAAAAATGTAATGATTTTTGAAAAATCAAATATTTCTCAGTGTTATATTGATATTTATGATAAACACCTGAAGCGTGAAAGACTTATTTGTTCCCACACATGTAAATCTCACAGATTTGAGATAAGTGAATTAATTTATCATCTTTCGGAAAGATGAGATATGATTAAAACATTGAGGCTTATGAATGAGATTCGTATACTAGACAGATATGCTTCGTAATAAATGAATTATTTGAATGAAATAAAGTGCCTAAAGCTCATAAAATGCTAGAAGCATCAAAAGTCTGAAGCAAACAAATTGTGTGAAACACAAAGTATATATTACATGAAGTACCCTAAAAGCGGGATACATAGTATGATCCGAGAAAGTCTGGATCTATAATGAAACTCCTGAAGAGTTGCGAAGGATGATAAATATGAGTGTTTGAATTGAATTATAAAGATCCATTATATGCACAAGTAATATGTCTTTTGGTCTTGAAGACCAATTGTTGTACTCTTTTTCACATTAACCCAGTTTTTCCCACTGAGCTTTTTTAGGTAAAGGTTTTTAATGAGGCAACCAGTGCAATAGGAACACATATGTCATGAATCTTTTTCCTTTGACTGGATTGTTTTCCCACTGGGTTTTTCCAAGCGAGGTTTTTGGTACATGCCATATACGTTAACCCACTTAGATGAAAACAAAGCAAGTTGGGAACTTGTTGGTTACATGGATGATCGATATTTTTGGCCCACTCAAAGCAAGGTCTCAAACAATTATTTATTTACCAGAGGTTGTACATCAATTTCATGGTGCTCGACTATATGCAATATTTGGTCATTACGTCTTCAAACCATGCCAAGATAATAGCTATTCACAAAGAAAATGGAGAATGCATTTGATTATTATCGTTGGAACTCATGTTTATTTGCTGAGAAAGAGCAGCCGGTCATATTAAACGAAGGCAACACACCATGTATAGTTCACTTAAATTGAGGCTACATCAAAGGCGATTAGACAAATTCATAAAGATTCTACGCCATATATGATCTTCAGAAGAAATTTGACATTAATGTTCAAGAAATCATATCAAGTGACAATCTAGCAGAATGATTCACTAAAACACTTCTTACCGCTACATTTGAGACATTGATCTCAAAGATTGGAATGCACTGAACCAAAGACCTGAACAGAAGTTCAAATCAGTGGAAGAAAATACAAATTGAATATGTA